>JAWPHD010015088.1:0-57326 GCA_037043455.1 Cyrtodaria siliqua | reverse complement strand
CTGTGTATTCAATGAATGATATAATAGTTACACTTGTTGATTTGTTTATTCATTCAATGATTATAAATCTTGATTTGTGTATTCATTAATGATAGAATAGTTGTAACTATTGCCTTGTGTTTTCATTCGTTGATATTATAGCTTTACCTTATGTCACTGAATGAAGAACACAGAGACCAAGAATACATACGTTAGGGACCGACCAATTTGATTTCTGGTTGGTGGGGGACCAGAATACTTTGAAAGCCGGGGTTTTATTTCACCTAGTCCTTTCAGCCAGAATACTTTCAAAGCCGGGGTTTTATTTCACCTAGTACACTGGCCAAAGTACATTGGCCAGATTTTTTCCCCCGTCAACTTGAAAGCCAGAATATGTTGTTGTTTTTTAAGTTTTACTTCGTAGAATAAGAAGAGCTGTTGTAGATCTACTCAACGTCTGCGTCGACGTTGGTTTTCAGTTAACCACTGGTCAGTGAAACTTGAAATATGGCATCAGTACCATCAAGGACACTGGTAGACACATGTTACATAACCCTGTATTGCAATTAAGCAAAAGCATGGCCCTTTTCTTACTTTCAAATTCTAGTTAAGGTTCTTTTTTCGACAAGTCCATGTATTTTAACAACTGAAAGTCGTACATCAAAAAAAATTCAGTAAAGCTTGGAATATCAAGGGCACTAGTAGATACATGTTCCATATTAACTCTGTATTGTATTTAAGTAAAGTTATGTCCTTTTTCCGACTTCAAAATTTTGGTTAAAGTTTTTAGGCAAGTCCTTATATTTCAATAGGTGATTGTTAATTATTAATACAAATTCAGTAAAGCGTGGATGCTAGTAGACACATGTTCCATAACTCTGTATTGTATTAGCACAATTTTGGCCCTTTTTCTGGATAAATATTTTCTGTATTGTATTTTAGGAAAGGTTTTCGACTTAGATTTTATTTTATTTTATTTGTTGGCAGGTCCATTTATTTCAATACGCACTAGTCATATCTCTCTGTCAAAGGAGCTTGACAAGTGTCATCAGAGACTTCAAGGACACTAATAGACACACGTTTTATAACTTTATTTCGTTTTAGTCAGATAAAAAAAAATTCAACTTAGAGTTTCATACCAAAGTGGTTTAAGCAGTTTCATATATTTCAGTGGAACTCACTGCATATACGTCAAATAACAATGGCAAGCCTGTAAATTCTATACACACATTCCCCACTCCTACACCATCACCACCATTACCTCAGATAGACAAATAGTTGTTCTATTGTTTTTGGTTTCTCTTCAGTTACCATGTCTGCATCCTGTTCTCTCACACACACACACCCAGCCCCACTCCGCCCCCACCCCACTCTTCACACACACCCACACTCATCTCAACCTTAGACTCCCCCAATGAAAATATTGTATACTTTCTGTTTCTTTTCCTATTTAGTAACACTTCACTTCCCCTCCACACCCACTTCAAGTGCATGTATTTTCTGGGGGTATTGAAGGTCTTGCTTTGATATTTGGTATATATGTTTACTGACTTCCCCTTCCCCGCACCCCCTACTCCCTCACCGTACCTCCACAAGTAAGACTTGACCTTGTGAATGAACTGGCACCATGGTTGATGAGACAGAAGTGTCAGTGGCCTTGTTTAAAATTGACTTTGAATAGTGGAGCATGCATGCTGTCCTTTCGACAGCTTTCATTTTTGCTGGATGAAACTCCAGGTTTTAATCTTTAGTTATGCTTGTCCATGTCTGATTTCTATGTGAGCTCTTCTAAACTATGCATTGATTGGATGTTTTACTTGGTGGTGTAGGAGATTGTCTTGTACTGGGTAATGACTACCCCATGTTCCATACCTTTCTTATTAACACTGGCATATAGCGCATAGCTTTGTCTATAACCATCGCACAAGTACCGGTACCCTTGTATTGTAATACTACCATGACCACTGCATACCACATTGATTACTAACATGTCCAAAGTACATCACATGTATAACTATCATGGCTACCCTTTACCACATTTCTACTACCATGACCACTGTATATCACAAGTATTACTACCATGATCACTGTATATCACAAGTATTACTACCATGACCACTGTATATCACAAGTATTACTACCATGACCACTGTATATCACAAGTATTACTACCATGATCACTGCATATCACAAGTATTACTACCATGACCACTGTATATCACAAGTATTACTACCATGATCACTGTATATCACAACTATTACTACCATGACCACTATATATCACAAGTATTACTACCATGACCACTGTTTATCACATTTAATACTACCATGACTAATAAGACAAAATACCACATGTATTACTACCATGACCACTGAATACCCCATTCATTACTACCAGGACCACTGAATACCCCATGTATTACTACCATGAGCTATACATACTACAGTTATTACTACCATGACCATTGATACCATATTTATTAATAATATACCTCATATCAAACACTCCTGTTAAATTTCCATAGACTGTTATTTTCCGTTTTTTGTAATATCTCATAGCGCTTGTAATGTCTCCATGGAGTCAGCCACTGAATGATAGTATATTTTTGTAATGTCACCCCAGTATAAGTTGTAATGTCTTATGATTGTGAAATCAAAGCAAGTTTATATGTATTGGGATGACATCATGTCCTATGCTGAACCATGGATTTATATGAACACTGGATTTGAAACACCCTATATGCCCCTGGTTAATTCCCGATTTATCCGCCGAATGGTCAATAAGATGGTTCCCTGATTATTCTGCTTTAAACAACAGGGTACCTGCCAAGGTAACAGGTGCGCGGTTGCCATTTTTGACGCGATCGATTATCCTGAAATGAGTTGATGTTGACATAAACCTTAATTATTAACATACTTCTTCACTATCTATTTCAAATATCGAGCTAAGTTATTTAAATCTGATGTATTGCTTTTAATTTATTGAAAGAAATTATGGAATTCATACTATAACTTGGGTTTTAGCGGCGAAAATACGCTCGATAGCCGTGTTGATTTTCTTTTTTCTACAGTTTTCGCCATTTGCGGCTTGAAATCGAGAGTGTACATTTTTTGAAAAAATAACTTCTCTTTCATTTACGTTACGATATTCAAAGTAATTATTCCTTCGTAATGCCATTATTGTGAAGAGCTGCTTGCCTGTCTTGGAGTTTTGTATAGCCTTTGTTTTGTTCGCAAATTACGCAGTTGAATTTGGTTGAAAATTCATAAATCCTTTTTCTAGTTTTCGCAATTTGCGGCTTGAAATCGAGAATGTACATTTTTTGAAAATTTAACTTCTCTTTCATTTACGTTACGATATTCAAAGTAATTATTCCTTCGTAATGCCATTATTGTGTAGAGATGCTTGCCTGTCTTGGACTTCTGTATAGCCTTTGTTTTGTTCGTAAATTACGCAGTTGAAATTGGTTGAAAAATCATCAATGAATTCGCCTTCATTTTTCATAAATGTATAAACGTTCTAATGTGAAACTCCTGTTTTATTTATGGTTCGATATTCAAAATAATTATTCCTTTGTATTGCCATTATTGTATAGATTTGAATGACGGCCTTGGATTTATGTATAGCCTTTGTTTTCGTCTCAAATTTTGCTGTTCTAGTTGGTTAAAAAATAGTATTACGATGCGATACCTGTGTATTCGATATGACACGTTTGACTTTTGGGGTACTTGCGTGCACTAAAACAGAAATATTATATCGATCACCAACATCCTGTTATTTGGAACACAAAACAACCCTTTGAATTACATCTGGTACCGCCCTTCTAAGGGGGACAATATGCCGAAATATCGCGAACGACCACCTAGTATATTCGGTATGACACCTCTGACTTAGAGGTGGAAGGGTGTAATAAAAACAGACACGTCGACCGCACTGTATATTCGGTATCGAACGGTGTTAATTAGAAGGCGCCAGATGTGCAATTTGGAACAATAGACCACTAAATCCATCATAGTTTAATTAAACAAGGCAACTGAAGCCAAAATCAAGTCGAATTACCTAATGAGCCAGCGAACTTATGTACTTTGTATCATTATGCATGTATACGGTCATATTATTTATTTTGTTTATTAAAGTTAAAACAGAAGTCACTTTATAGAATGAAGAATAATCTCTCAGCTTGTATTTGAATTAGCCAGCTAGTTTAAATACTTTTCCCAGAAGAAATAATACAGCAACGATATATATATATATATTTAATTTGTCGAGTCACGTCACTGTCGCAGTTTCACATACGGTCAAACGAACGTAATTGTTCTTATTTAGTTCGTTTTTAGTAAAGCTTAAACAGACATCACTGCATAGAATAAAGAATTATCTTTCAGCTCGTATTTGAATTAGCCAGCTACCTTAAATACTATTCCCAAAATAAACAAATCAGCAACGATGTGTAAATATATATTTTTTAAATTTGCCGAGTCACGTCACTGTCGCAGTTTCACATACGGCCAAACGAACGTAATTTTTGTTATTTAGTTCGTTTTTAATAAAGCTAAAACCAACATCACTGTATAGAATAAAGAATTATCTTTCAACTCGTCTTTGAAATAGCCGGCTATCGTAAATACTTTTCCCAAAACAAATAAATTAACAACGATACGTATACTAGGTTTTCTTACATTTGATCAATTCGTAAGACGGTGCGTAACTTAGCGCAATGCGCATGCGCCATAATACCTTACCTGTACGCGCAAGTTTTCATGGGTAAATTATTATTCGGCGGATAAATTGGATTTACAACATGTTTCAAATCCAGTGCTGCCACAGTACCTCAGACCAGACGCACACGCTATGCCCCAGGCATAGCAACCATCAAACTGTACACCAACAAAATGCCCCAACACATACAACTCAGTACGAACCGAACAGGCCCCAGTTCGATGACCATAAGTATTAGTATGCTGCAAATGGACACGCTAATCATCCCCAAGATGGCGTGGTACAGGCATACCCCTCAACAAACCCCAGCAAATATGATATGATCAAAACATAATCATAACACTACAAATCAAGCACGCACCACATATAACACAACGCCAAACAAAGCTAGGACCGGAAGGTGTCAACACACGAAATTAGGTTGAATTAACCGCTGTTGTTGACACCGCCTTTTACACATATTTAGGCATTAAACAGACCTGTTGGCAAGGTCTATATAAGCTTCAAAATTCAAAATTACACTTTTAAAAGTCCAGACTCTATTGTGCCCATCGCGTCAGGTCTACATTGACGTGTTCGTTGGCGGACGGACTATAAACCTTAGAACTACACACACACACACACACACACACACTTTCAAATCCAGTGTACATATAAATCCATGGCTGAACAGTGCATGTATACATGCGCAAATGAAAATCAGTGAACATTTACTAAAATGGCGGACACAGTTTGCACAGCATTCTGAAGATGATTTGAAAAGTTTACTCATGAGTTCACGGCTGAAGATTCCGAAAGAACACAAAGAACCACCCGCATCCCTAGGACAAATGCCCCCCCACACACACACACACCCACCCACACACCGGACAAATGCCCCACCTGCTCATTTTTGTATAGGTGGACAAAAGCCCCCTCATGTTTTTGTATAGGTGGACAAAAGCCCCCCTGAACTTTTAACAAGGTGGACATAAGCCCTACTGTCACCCTCACAGGTTTGCAATATTTACATACTACCATGACCAATGTATATCACATTTAGACCATTATTTTTTATTAGTTGTTTGTTTTATTATTTGTTTTACGAACCATCAAGACAGAGAACTGCTGTAGGAGAAAAGGAAAACAAAACATAAACATTTGGTAAAGCATAGTTTAATTATTTTATTTGAAAGGAAGAGGATGAAATGTTCTATTAAAATCTAGGAGGAGGTTAAAAAAACACACAATAATTCCCAAAGGAAAACTAAAATACGTAAATTCGTTTTGTTGCTGGAGGGTTCGTAAAGCGAATTATCAAAAATAATGGACTTACAATCATGACTTACCACATTAATTATAACCATGACTTTATATTAATATCACACATTCATTACTACCATGATTGTATACCAAATTAATACCATGACCACGTCACAGTGGCTGTATCGGTGTTGGGAACTAAAAAATAAATAAATAAAAATAATTCTTTTTTTCCCCCGGTTTATTTGTTGAAAACTACGGAGCCCCGCAGGTGACATGCAGAACAAATAATTTAAAGCGTTCGCACGCTCTACTAATGCGTTCGCTAGTAGAGCGTGCGAACGCGCATTAATACAGCGTGCGTGTGAACGCTCTAGCTACAGCGTGTAGGCTGTGAGCTAGTAGGAGAAACCCTCCCCCCCCCCCCAGGGGGAATTTTGTAGGGTATGATTTTCTGAAAGAACATACAGTAAGTTTCAAAATGAGACATGTGTGCCATCTGAGCGTTGCGGCTTTAGTGAGTTTTGGGGGAAAACGTTGCGTTTTTAGACAAAAATCGCCGAAATCTGGAATTATTTTTTAGAAAAATAATAAAATATATTAGAACCAATTTGAATTGATGGAATTTTTCTCGGAACGCATCTCTACGTGTCCCAAAATATAATTTGTGGATCCGATGCTTAAATATTGAGATTTTGGGTAAAAATGTTAAAAAATTGAATAAAATCGCTGATTTCTGTAATACATTGGGGATATTTAACTAAAAAATATAAAAATATCTAATACAATAGAAAAAATAAATATTGTAACCTTTTTGGGCAGGGCAAGGTCCAGTGATGCAGTAGAAAAAAGTCCCAATACGCATGATGTTTGGAAATGCCTTAATTTTGGGGCGAAAAATGTGTATTTTTGTCAAAATCGCCGGAATCTGGAATTATTTTTTGAAATTAGTTTGAACATAAACTTATCAAACTGAAGCAATAGAATGTTGCACGGCATACATATTCAAGTTTTTCCTGACACATTATATAACATATGTGCTCAAATATTGGCATTTTAGGGCAAAATGTTGGAAAAAATGACAAAAATCACTGATTTCTGTAATCCATTGGGTTATTGGGTTAAAATATAGAAACAAATTTAATACAATTGAATAAGGACACATTGTAACATTTTTGGATAGACAAAGGTCCAATAATTAAGTAAAAAAAAATCCCGAACCGTATGATGCTCGAAAATGCCTTATTTTTTAGGCGAAAAATGTGTATTTTTGTCAAAAATCGACGGAATCTGGAATTATTTTTGAAAATAGTTTTAACATAAACTTATCAAATTGAAGTTATATAATGTTGCACAGCATACATATTCAAGTGTTTTCTTGCATCATATATAACATATCTGCTGAAATATGTTGGAAAAAAGGACCAAAATCACTATTTCTGCAATCCATTGCGGGTATGGGGTTAAAATCTAGAAAAATATATAATACTGGTACAATAGAAAATAGACTGTAAGCTAGTAGGAGTAACCCTCACCCCAAGGGGAATTTTGTACACCCTATTTTTCTGAAAGCCCATTATGTGTAGAGCATTTTGGAACATGTACGTGTACCAACTGGCGACTTGGACTTTATCACGTTACCGGTATTTCGAACATGATACATAGAGCTATATACAGTATACGTTATAAATAGAGAAATAGTGTTGAGCGACGCTCTGCGTACGGCCACTGGGCCGACCCACAGATTTTGCGACACAACGGGACCGGTGGCCAGCTGTTGGCAAAGGTCCCCAGTACATGTGGCACTCGGTCGCTAGTCCATATTAAGAGAAAGGCTACCCGAGTTCGAGTTTCGAACATGGCACATAGAGCTATATACAGTTATATAGAAGGATATAGTGTTGAACAACCTTCGGCCGATGGCCGCTGGGCCGACACAGATTGGGTGACACAACGGGACTAGTGGGCAGCCGTCGGCAAAGGTCCCGGCAACGCGTGGCATTCAATCGCTAGGCTGTATCAGGGGGGATGCTACCCGAGTTCGGGTCTCGAACCTCGTAACTTACCTAGAGATTTATACAGTATAGTTATGTATGTATAGAGGGAAATAGCATTGAGTAAACATCGGCTGATGGCCGCTGGACCGATCCACATATTTTATGACACAACGGGACTGGTGGCCAGTCGTCGGCAAAGGTCCCCGCTATGCGTGGTACATGGTGTCTAGGCCTTATCAGGGTGAGGGCTACCCGAGTTCGAGTCTCGAACATGGCACATAGAGCTATATACAGTTATATAGAAGGATATGGCGTTGAACAACCTTCGGCCGACGGCCGCTGGGCCGACACAGGTTGGGTGACACAACGCAACGGGACTAGTGGGCAGCCGTTGGCAAAGGTCCCGGCAACGCGTGGCATTCAATCGCTAGGCTGTATCAGTGGGGAGGCTACCCGAGTTCGGGTCTCGAACCTCGTAACTCACCTAGAGCTTTATACAGTATAGTTATATATGTATAGAGAGAAATAGCGTTGAGCGACCATCGGCCGATGGCCGCTGGACCAATCCACATATTTTGTGACACAACGGGACCGGTGGCCAGCCGTCGGCAAAGGTCCCCGCTATGCGTGGTACATGGTCCCTAGGTCTTATCAAGGTGTGGGCTACCCGAGTTCGAGTCTTGAACATGTAACATAGAGTTATATACAGTTAAATAGAGGGAAATAGCGTTTAACGACCTTCGGCCGATAGCCGCTCGGCCGACCCACATATTTTATGACACAACGGGACCAGTGGCCAGTCGTCGGCAACGGTCCTCGCTACGCGTGGCACTCGGTCCCTAGGTCGTATCAGGGGGAAGGCTGCCTGAGTTCGTGTCTCAAACATGCCACATAGAGCTATATAGTACATAGCTTTGAACGACCCGCAGCCGAAGGTATCAGCTAGAGCAGGCTTGTTTGAGCAAATAAAATGTCAGCCTGCCATGCACTCCTTGGAAACATATGATGGGTCAATTGCAATATCGCCAGGTGAGAATAGGAATGTTCCATAGAAGAAAGACGGCACTTTTTTCTCTCATCTGGCGATATGTCGTTGTAACATGTATGTTTAAATTACTTTTTGAAGAAAACAATCCAGATTTCGTTTATGTTTTATTAAAAACACATTTTCCTCCAACAAAATAAAGCAGCATTTACCATCTTCTGATGGGTTTTCTGGTATATTATTGCACATTGGACTGCAAAAATGTTACAATATTTTTTCCCCATTATTTCTATGCACTTTTAATTGTTTCCCAATACCTCAATGCATTACAGAAATCGGCGATTTTAGTCATTTTTTCAACATTTTGCCCTAAAATATAAATACTTGAGCATATGTATTATATCTTAACAATAAATGACTTGGATATGTATAGTGTGCAACATTTTATTGCTTCAATTTGATAAGTTTATGTTCAAACTATTTTCAAAAGATAATAGGAGATTCCGATGATTTTTTTACGGAAATACACATTTTTCGCCTGAAAATTAAGGCAATATTTTAAACATCATATGGTTCATGAATTTTTTCTACTTAATTATTGGACCTTTGTCTATCCAAAATGTTACAATATGTCTTTATTCTATTGTATTAAATTTTTTTTTCTAAATTTTAACCCAATACCCAAAATGGATTACAGAAATCAGTGAGTTTTGTCATTTTTTCCAACATTTTGCCCTAAAATACCAATATTTGAGCACATATGTTATATATGATGCCAGGAAAAACTTGAATATATATGCTGTACAACATTTTATTGCTTCAATTTGATCAGTTTATGTTGAAACTAATTTTAAAAAATAATTCCAGATTCCGGCGATTTTTGACAAAAATACACATTTTTCGCCCCAAAATTAAGGCATTTCCAAACATCATGCGGTTTGGAACTTTTTTCTTTTTAACCACTGGACCTTGCCCTGCCCAAAAAGGTTACAATATTTATTTTTTCTATTGTATTAGATATATTTCTAATTTTTAATTAAATACCCCCAATGTATTACAGAAATCAGCGATTTTATTCAACTTTTAAAAATTTTACCCAAAATCTCAATATTTAAGTATCGGATCCATAAATTATATAGTGGGACATGTAGAGATGCGTTCCGAGAAAGATTCCATCTATTCAAATTGGTTCTAACATATTCCATTCTTTTTCTAAAAAATAATTCCAGATTTTGGCGATTTTCGTCTAAAAACGCAACGTTTTCCCCCAAAACTCACTAAAGCCCCAACGCTCAGATGGCATACATGTCTCATTTTGAAGCTTAATGTATGTTCTTTCAGAAAATCATACCCTACAAAATTCCCCCTGGGGGGGGGGGGGGGGGGGGGGGGGGGGGGGGGGGGAGGGGGGTCTACAGCCAGCTCAAGAACTAGTGGGAACGCTCTACTACAGCGTGCGAACGCTCTAGTTTATTAAAGCCTCAGTCATACTCAGTTGCGATCGCTTGCGATTTACCCCAGTCGCAGACCGGGATAATCGCGAGAAGGTCGGGGTCAATCGCAGACGTTGCAGTCACACTCCGAGCACTGAAAAGACAGATCGCATAACAAATGGCTGTAGCAATCGTGGGTGTGGTCCCAAGATTTTAGGCATATCGTACGATTGCTTTCGAATTGTCGTACGACTACCTGCACATGCCACTTGCAGCATTTTGCAGCCGGCAGCACGACTACTTGTGACTGGTAGTGCGAGTGTTGCAATCGGTTGTGTGATCGGTCGTTTTATTTGAAGGTGTGGCCTGGTGTGAACATTTAATTTGGGAGTCTCAGAAATTACAGAAAATATTATTTCTATTCAAACACATAAAACAACTTGTCATTTGTGTCTTAGCCCTAGTATTATAATACTAAACCATATCAGGATGCAACCAAAGAACGGAACAGAAATATCTCCTGCTTTCAAATGTTTAGTTGTCTCAATTGCACGTGTTTACGTCGAATGCCGTTGTAATGAGAAGTGAATACATATTGGAGATAACTATTTTTAAAGTGACGATATATGATAGCTAAAATCCGCATAAATATGGGAATACATACGGGAGAGAAATAAAGTGATTAGGAAGATAAATGATAATTTAATTCTACAAAGATAAACTTTGAATGCATACAGTTATTTACAGGTACATAGTTTCCGAACCAATGTTCGTTGGAAGTACCAGTATAAAAGAAAAACCACCAAGTTTCTTTCCCATAAAGAGTCGGTTGATCGTAGCGGCGGTCGAACCCACAAAGCCATTCTCCATCAGACTGGGTTCCGACTTATAAACATACCAATACTTCATAAAGATTTATAAATTTCAATGCACGAGTTTAAGTGCACAAATGACTAATAAGTCCGAATTTAGTCCGGGTCCGACCCTAGGTTCTAAGACCAGACACCTTGCCCTCGTTCGGGTCCCGGCTAACCATGACCGTGTGGTTAAGGTTCGAACCTCAGGCCACTTTCATTGTTTTTCAGCTTTTCTAAGAACGTCTGCAACCCGTGCTAACATATAACCTTGACCTATAAGTCGGAACCCAGTCTGGATCTCACCCCAGGGGTCTAAGCTACGAGTATATATACAACAACCCCATTAACAACACCCACTCGGTTGCTATGGACAGATAATCAAATAGTCCTATACTTAAAGTTAGTGCGGTCACTTTTCCATCGTTCTAAGAGTTTATGCAACCCGTGCTGACATAATTTATAACCTTGACATATAAGTTCGAACCCAGTCTGGTTCTCACCCCTGGGGTCTAAGCTTCGTGTACATATAAAACAACCCTCTTAGCAACACCTCCTCGGTTGCTAGGGGCAGATAATCAAGGCTGGTACTTTAAATTTAGGATACTTGGTTATTTTTCAATCACTCTAACAGCTTCTGCAAGCCGTGCTGACATATAACATTGACCTATACGTCGGAACCCAGTCTGCATCACACCCCAGGGGTCTAAGCTACGAGTACATACACAACAACCCCCTCAGCAGCACCCCCTCGGTTGCTAGGGGCAGATAATCAAATATTCCTATACTTTAAAATAGGATAATTAGTTAGTGCGGTCACTTTTCATTCGTTCTAAGAGCTTATGTAACCCTTGCTGACATATAACTTTGACCTGTAAGTCCGATCCCAGTCCGGATCTCATCCCTTGGGTCAAAGCTACGAGTACATATAAAACAACCTACCTTAGCACCCCCCCCCCCCCCCCCACCCCCCTCGGTTGCTGGGGGCCCGGCATACAATCAAAGTTAGGATACTTCGTTATTTTCAATTATTTTAACACCTACTGCAACCCGTGCAAACCATTCTAACGGTCGTTATGGACACCCTAGTGTATATATAATATACATGTATATGGAGGGAACTCCCTGGCGGTCCTTTTCAGTTGAAGTTCGAACCTCTAGGTTGTGGGGTAACGTGGGGTACGATACCACGGAGAAATTGCGGGAGAGGATGTTTAGTTCGGCGATTTTTATAATCCCGAAGTTCGGGAAATTGTTCATAAAATGCGAGGTAGAAGTGGATATATGAGTGCTGCTAAAACCGGGGCCTCAAAGCCAGGGTGTCGGAAAAACAGACACAATAAACCCGAGACTGCAATCTTGCGGGTGTTTTTTGTTCTCTGCTTTCAGCTGATCTTCAGATACACACATATCACTCCACCTCCTGGGTGACCTGCCTGTGGCTCTTCGGTTCCTAATAATATTTATTAAATATATAAAATCAAGTCAAAAATATTTTTTCTCCTTTATGTATACAGAGAATAAACGTTTCATACATGTATTATGTTAATTGTAACTTGACATTCAACGAAATACTGTTTTAATATTTCATGAAATGCTATTTTCTAAGGTTATAGTTGATTTGTATTTTTAATTAAGTTAGTACACTGACTATTTTAATAAATAAATAATAATTACAATATAAATATATATTTAAATTCTGCAACTGGCCTGCCGATCGCAAAGAGGTCGTGATATTTCACTACTTCTCGTACCACATGTCGTGAACGTGCACGAGCTATTGCACGAACAATCGCACGGAGGTGCAACAGGTCGTGCAATCGGTAGCAGCTGGTCGTGCGAGGGGGCGGAGACCAAAAAGTCTTGCGATCATCTGCGATCGTACACGACAACATGCAATAGTTCGTGCAACAAATAGCACGACTGCTTGCGACCTCTTGCGATCACTTCGGTCACAACAAGGTTTTTGTGCATGTTCAAAAACCTTGCTGCGACCGATTTTGGTTGTACGAGTATCTGCGATCGCCTGCGACTGCATACGGCTTATACCTCCTTTACACAGAGGTGGCGATCGTTGAGCGATCAAAAATTGGCCAGATCTCTTGACGAACTTTCAATGAACGCCCAGTGATCGCCAATATATCTCAATGATCTCTCAATGATCCTCCAGTGATCTCTACGGTCGCCTCATAGTTTTGACCCAGTCCAAAACTATGAAGAGATCGATCACCAAGGTAAGCGATCTCTCAACGAACGCTCAAAGAGCGCTCAACGATCTCATCGGTCTCCCAATGATCCCACAGCGATCTTTCAATGAGCGCTCCATGATCGCCAAGGTCGCTCAATGATCTCTATAGATCGCCATTAAAGTTGCCGAAAATTGAATTTTTGATCGCTCAATGAGCGACTTGTTCGAGGTTTTAGGAGATCGTAGAGAGATCGGGCCAATTTTGTATCGCTCAACGATCTCCTTCTGTGTAAAGGGGGCACGATTTTCTGCGATCTCTTGCGATTTTCTTCATTTTCTTGATCGCAAGAAGTCGTAAGGCCAATGTGACTGGCACTTAAGGCATTCACACGCTCTAGTAGAACGCTTTACTACAGCGTGCGAACGCTCTACATACAGCGTGCGAACGCTCTAGTAGAGCGTGCGAACGCTATAGCTACAGCCTAATAAACTTGATAGTAAAAGGCACTGACATAATATTCTATTTATCATGTAGATTATCCATATTTTCTGTATGAATTACTATTATTACCTATTTCTCAAAATGGTACGCTTATCGAGGACGTCGCCATGTTTATGTTTTTTGTTTGTTTTATGACGTCAGGCAAAGTTACGTGCATGCCCTCAGATAACGTTACGTACAATAAACGCCGAGGGATTCCGCATTGATTTGCTTTATTGGCCAGTGTCTAATTAAAGCAAAATTTAATAGGTCACCCCTTTATTAGGCAGAAAAGTGCATATCTGCATGATAAATATATTTATCACATAACATGCGGTGTGGGATTCAATATTTTCGATATTCCACTAGTGGTATAACTTTACGTTAAAGACGTCATGGACGTCACGTTAATGTACGTTTTCTGACGTTATAAGTTATGTGATAAATAGAATCTTACACTCGTTCTCATTCATTATTGAATTTATTAAACTCGTTAGCAAAAATTATATAATGCTCGGCAAGAGTCTCGCATTATATCATTTTGTCGGCAAGAGCCTCGCATTATATCATTTTGTCGGCAAGAGCCTCGCATTATATGATTTTGTCGGCAAGAGCCTCACATTATATCATTTTGTCGGCAAGAGCCTCGCATTATATCATTTTGAATGAGCACTCGATGTAAGATCCGCTATATATTTACCTTACATATTTTGAGAATCTTTAACTCTATATTAACTAGACAGAATAAACCCCAAAACTGGAGCGTCGAATTAAGAGTACTCATAATTCATTTTACGCATATGTAATCACGAGTATTTTAAGAACCCTTGAATGAATATATACTTTTAATCGGCAAATATATAGAGAATATTATGTCAGTGCCTTTTACTATCAGGTTTATTAGGCGAGGCTTAGAAAACGAAGAATGGCGAGGCTCTTACTTGATAGTAAAAGGCACTGACATAATATTCTATTTATCATGTAGATTATCCAAATTTTCTGTATGAATTACTGCTGTTACCTATTTCTCAGAATGTTACGCTTATCGATGACGCCGCCATGTTGTTGTTTTTTGTTTGTTTTATGACGTCTGGCAACGTTACGTGCATGACGTCAGATAACGTTTCGTACAATAAAAGCCGGGGAATTCCGCATTGATTTGCTTTATTGGCCAGTGCATATTAAAGCAAAATTTATTAGGTCACCCCTTTATTAGGCAGAAAAGTGCATATCTGCATGATAAACCTCAATATGTGACCTGAACACCTGGATAGTATTGGTAAACGGTTTTGTAGTGTACTTTTGCCGTTATTGGCGGGATAGTTTCTTTAATACCGTGATCTTTGTTATTATGCCACTATCTTTCTGTCGCACGCTCTGCTACAGCGAGCGAACGCTCTAGCTACAGCGTGCGAACGCTCTACTACAGCGTGCGAACACTCTACTACTACATTCGCACGCTGTAGCTAGAGCGTTCGCACGCTGTAGAGTAGAGCGTGCGAACGCTGTAGTAGAGCGTGCGAACGCTTTAAATTATTTTTTCTGCACGTCACCTATGGGGCTCCGTAGAAAACAGTGTCCTGAAAAAAACGTCCCAGAGTATCGTAGTTATAAGGTACAGCCACCTGTGGACCACCTTATATAGAGGTTAATCAACATTGTGGATATAATTCCTGAGGCCAGTTGACATATCTATTAAAGAAGGTGTTTTACTAGATATTACTAGATATGTGAACTGTGAACTGGCCTAGGGAATGATATCCCGTAATACGAAAACAATATTGATTAACATATATATTACATTTATTTACAAGAAAGTGCCTTTAATGCAATAACTATTCCTGGATTCACTATGGGTCTACTTTGCCTTACTTTCGAACCTCGCGCAAGAATGCACCACAACTGTCACAACAATGTAATTAAAAAGTAGTTCCGGCAAAATCTTATAATTTTCCTAGGGATTTATTTCCCAAGGGAATTACCACTTTTAATTCCCACAGAATCACAGACAGAAATGTAATATAACACTTTACTACCACCATTGCCAGAGCACATTTATTACAACCATGAATCATACTATCCTCGTTTCAACTGAAGATTTCGATAAACTTCTGAGCAGAAGTCGTTTCAACGGAATATTTCGATAAACTTCTGAGCAGAAGTTGTGGATGTAGCCAGATTGTGGTTAAACATTTCCATGTTGAATCCAGTGGTTGATGGAGAATATCTACATTTATCGTAGACTGAAGAGGGAGCCAGATTATTTTTTTCCTCTAATTGGACTCACAGCCAGATTTGTTCCCCCAAAGAATGTGAGAGAAGGCTGGATTTTCCCCCCAACAATTTGACAGATCTTAATTCCCAGCACCCCACCACACCCACACCCACACTTTCAGGAAACCCCCAACATACACACACCAGCACCCCATCATCCCCCACCCCACCCCCTCTCCACGAAATCAAAATGGTTGGTCCATTACGAAAAACTTGCAATAAAACATTCTACCCTCTCCATGCCATCCCCCCCCCCCCCGAAAAACTTGCAATAAAACATTCTAACCTCTCCACGCCACCACCACCCCCCCCCCCCTCCCTCCCCAACCACACATACACCAGCACCCCATTATCCCCCACCTCACCCCCTCTCCACGAAATCAAAATTCAAAATGGTTGGTCCATTACGAAAAACTTGCAATATAACATTCATACAATCCTTGTTGTTCTAAAATCAGTTGCAGACACGATTTGTTCCTGACTCAATTATGTATACAGTGTCGCACGTGCTGTGTGTGTGTAGTTCTAAGGTTTATAGTCCCCCCACCAACATACTCGATAAGGTGTGTCGCACGTGCTAGTCAAAACAGACGAATAAAAACACAGACAGCACAGTAGAAACGCCACGGACCTATAACATATCAGTTCTGTTCGCATTTTAACTCCGCGAACATGGACTATTTCTTTGTATTTTACGGACTATTTTACGAATTTTCAATTTAAACAGACGCCATTTTTTTACACCCGAATTTTGGCGCGCTACTTCGGCGAGCACTACGGGTACCTATGGAGTCTAACAACACGCGTACAGTGTTTCATACCGTATATTATGTAAACACTAATACCTTACCGGACGAAATAACGTCCCATTATGTGTCAACACGATGCAGTGTTGGTGACTGACAGGTCACCGTGACATAACTTGACACGTGAAATTGACATGTTGTTGCAAGTTGGATTTGGGATTATTGTCTGCTGCTGGAGGTCCATGATCAAGGTATTTGTTTTGTCATTAAAATGTGTTTGTTAATAAACAGTACACCCCCCTTTTAGATCGTGCATATTTAGACATTGGCCAAATACAGTGCCTAAAAAAGTAGTGTATACTGTATTATAGAAAGTTCATAATCACTATAAGTGTTTTTCGTGTACTCCGATCTTTCCAGTAACTGGATGTACTGTAAACTGTAGAGCGTTTCGTGGAATAAAACAATTGCTAGTAGAAATGCTATCAATGTCCCCCGCACCCCGCCCCCACCCAAGTACGGTAGATGGGGGTGTGGGGGTAGATGGAGCTTGCATACCGAAAACAAGGAGGGGTAAAAAAAACTAGAAACCCCCTCCAACCCCACCCCTCAGATGCATGAATTTAAATAGTTAGCGTTGTCTCTATATCGTTATGTTATCCCCATTTTCTCGCACATTCGTGAATACATAACCCTATACAACTACCATTGAAACAATGTAATTTGACTGAAATCGGTCAGATTCATATTTATGTACAGTAAAGTTTTGAGGCAAGGAAGTGATTTTGAATTTACATTTATTTACATTTACTACATACTTTCTGTTGCGAAAAAAACAACGCAATTTCGAGAAAGTACATTTCTCAAAAGAAATGACTATTCCATGGGCTGGAAATATGCTGTGAAAGTGGAACAATGTTTTAATGGATCTCCAGTTGGGCTACATTATATTTTACATGTATAATGAATGATGAGAGATGTTTTTATTACATTAACCGTGTTATTGAGCACAAGTAGTATTCATGCTTTATTCAATTTAGTTCTTCTTTTATCTTTTCTTTTTTTAAATATGTTACATTATGTATAACAAAGGATAAACTATGTCTGTTTGATCATTGACATTGGATTGATGTTGTTTTCAGAGAGGCCTCAAATGTGAATCGTGCCCTTGAGCAGCTCTAAGTGAATTGTACTGACGACTTCAGAGTGTCAAGCCGTATTAAATGCCATTGGATCATATAGAGGTAAGAGCCTTTTTAAAAATTGTTTGCACTTGTGTAGTTGTTCTTTAAATGGAGCTTGTGTTATGCTTGCACGGTGCTGTTCAAAATTAGAGTAAAAAATAAATCAGTGATAGTGCAGCGTGATTGTCATATGACTACATGTACTGGATACATGCGAAAACAAGTTGTGTTAAAGGGACACTAGGCAGTCTTTATTTGTTTAAAACTTCTGGAGTTCGGTTAATTTTTCTGCATAGTTTGCATTTGTGCATCATTAATATTATTTATTAGAATAGTTCAGAAGAAATTGCTTTACACATTACTTACTGTTGATAATAGTGCACCTATAATATAGATAAGTATTTGATAGAATAACGAAGACAAAATGAAACACTTTTATTTAACTTTTAATGCAAGCAGGTTTAAATTTAAAATGTTACCAAATGGAGATGCTAATGTTAAAGCTTGATAAATACTTCAAGATTGCCTTGTGTCCCTTTAACATCATCTAATTGGTCTATGTGATGGGGCCCCAATTTATTAAAGGGACACAGAGCAAATTTCCAATCTTGTGTCTGTTTTACACATTTTCACATCAGAACAGACCACACATCTACAAAAGTGTCTTCTCAACTGCCCTATTTAATCATGTTTTATTTCTAAAACTAGCGGCATCACCAGGTTTTGAGAGAGAAAATAAATAGTTGTATATTAATGTTTTCTCCCCATGTAAAATGACCTTACTAAGTCATTAAAGTAAAATATCCTATGAATAAAACATGTAAAATTTAACAATTTTAGATTTTTGGCAACACTTGTATTTTATTCCCCTTCTAGTGAAAATGGCTTATAGAGCATTGCACCCTCTGTCAGATTTTACTTTCCATATAATAGATTCTTGCTGTACTGTTGGGTGAAACATACATTAAAATGGTTCTATAATCATGTCAGTTCAATCATATACTCGTATGATACACAATATAATATGTATTGACCCTTTACTTGATGTGCCATTTACTCAGTTTTGGTCAAGGGACGTTTATAGCATATCGGCTTTGAATCCAGTGAACACGGATTCAATTCTTACTGGCGCCAATGGGTTACTTCAATGTGTCCTGCTAGCCTCGTTCGTCTGATGGGAACGTAAACCGGGTGGTCCTGTGTATCGGAGTCTGTCCTCCAAGCACGTTAAAGAACCATAGGTATCTAATCGGTAGTAAGCGTAGGGCAGGGTTCCTTGATGCCTATGTATCTTTCCGCCTCTCTTTAGGGCGGCTCGAAATAACCTAAACAACGTGTTGATGAGGCGTTAAACAATAATTAAATTTTAAACTGTCCCACTCCGCTAAACATGCCCTAGCTCCCCTCGCAACACCTGATTCAAATTGAATACTCTGCTCGACTTATATTAACTTTTTATTCTATGTCTTTCTTTTCTTTCAGTCTGCACGCCGTGTGGAAGAAGACTCCATGTACACCACTGGCCAGAGTCAATGCTGAAGTTTATGTTCGCTCAATTATTTGCTTAATAAAGTATACATATGAACTAAAATATTGTCTTTATATTTATGTCTTCCACCACAATGTGGTAGGTTAGACAGATTATATTTGGCCTTTCCGTTCGTCCGTCACACATCTTGTCTGCGCTACTTGTTGGATTTTAACGAAACTTTGTACAAACTCTTTATTACTTTCTCTGAAGCTAATTTAATAAAACTTCATGCTTTGAATGCCTTTGGTGAAATGATAATCCCTGTTTATTTTGAAGTCAGTAGTTGAAAGGTCCGTTACCATGACCGGAAAATGAAAAGTATTGCCCACACAGTTTTTCCTCTTACCTAAAGCAAATTTCATGAAACTTCATTGGTGGACAGTGGAAAGAGGATGATCGTTTGATTTTTAGGTAAAAGGTCAAGTTCCCTGCAGACATCCACTATCCAAGGATAAGCATATGTTACAACACACATGTTATAATATTAATGGTATAATATATGAATATTTTCTTGCACGATGTTGAATCCGGTAAAACAAGTGGTTTTGTTCACCGATACTGTCGCCTGTGAACCAAACCACTTGTTGTTAAATTACAGGATTCAACAGTGTGTAAGACATATTCCGATCATCCATTTTTTTTTTAAAATCATAAATTAAAAAATAGATATATTAAAACAAACAAAACATGCTATTTGATGAAAACAGACGTATTGAAATTTTCAAAGTAGCAATATTCGCAGAATATAGTAGATTTCAACTGCTGAAAACAAACATGTATTTTTTTTCCAGGAAATAATAGTTCTATGAATATAGTATATATGTTCAGGGAAATGTTTAATATGTCTGTTTTCAAATACTACAGATCGTAACGCACCGCACATGTATATTCAGTATTTACTTTCAATATAGTAGTGAGTATGACTGCGTTCTGGGACCATATAAATATAAAAGAATAATATATATAAATATATATATATAACTATATATGCCCTATAAATATAAACGACCCGCACTTTTTGGATTCACGCGTACAGTGTTTCACAACACCACAAATCTGGCAAGTGCTCCATTGACACAATGTCATGTCCACGTTTATGTTATGAAATCTTCGAGTCTACACATAATCATGTTTGTTACTGACAGTAGCATGTATGTTACTCGTCAGTCATTTATTTACTTGGTTAAAGGGACACATGCCAATCTTGCTTTCTTTAAAACTCGAGTCGCCCCCTCAGTTGTAAACGAACAGTTAATAGAATATACTTCTTTCTGCCTGTTAAACTTATATTAGTTTATCGCTTTTTCTGATTTCGAAAATTAACTCTGCAACGTATGTTGCCGCCATCATGATTTCATTTTCCGATATTCCGTTGCAACATTGTTTGTTAAAACAAATTGGCCACTCTGACATAAACCCAAAGCATGTATAGATAAAAAAGTTAGTGTAAAATACATGAACACATACATTTTAAATATATGTGTTTACATAACGAAATTATTTAATTGTTTCTGTAGCCGGTCGTCTTTCCTTAATGAATATGAATGTTGCCGTCTTTGGGTCGGACGGTCCTGTTACTTAATTAGTACTTGTCTCCGTTTATTGAAATTCTACATATATACAGAGGAGAGATGTATCTATATGATTTTATTATTATGCTCGCTTCTAAAATGACGAAATAAATCGATTTGAATAAAAGGCGCATTCTCAGCAATACACAACGTATTGTGTGTACGGGTTGGAGGGGGGAAGCCCGCGGGGTTGGAGGGATACTACCGTAATGTTGCTCTCATAAATACTGTGAACATACTACATCAATAATATAACAACTACTGAACAATGCTGAAATCGATTTATCTTTATAAATGAATTCATAATTCCACAATTGTATTCCGTGCGAACATCGATTTGGAACGTCGATTCGGCGTATTTAAACGATTACGGTGTACTTCGTTAATTTTCGGTGGAAGAAAGTACTTGCCTCCGATTTTTTTTATATTTTACATATCTACAGAGGACTGATGTATTTACGCGTACATGCTTTTGTTTTTTTCTCTCGCTTCTAAAATGATGAAATAAATCGAATTTGATTAAAACTGCGCATTCGCAGCTATATACAACTTAATCAATACGGTATGGAGGGTGGTGGGGGTGGAATGAGGGGCGGGGTTGCAGGGATACTACCGTAATGGTGTCCTTGAGACATATATTTCCACTATCCTCATTTCCTTTCCCGAGGTACCGTTACAATTTGGTTTGTTAAAACCTATTCTGAGCACTCCGGCATAAACCAAAAGGATGTATAGATCAGAAATTTAATCTGGAATGCATGGATACATACATTTGAAATATATGTATTGAAATAATGGAATTATTTCATTTCTTGTGTACCCGGTCGCGTCTGTAAATGTATATGCATTATGCCGTCTTTGCGTCCGTGGGTCATGTTAGTTAATTTTGGGGGAAAAAAACTACTTGTCTCCGATTTCATTAAAAATGTGCATATGGACAGAGGAAAGATTTATCTACGCGTACATGCATTTGTTTTTATTCTCGCTTCTAAAATGACAAAATAAATCGATTTTGATTTAAAAGCGCATTTTTGGCAATTTAAACCTTAAAACAACCTAAATTCATCCCTTTGAAAAATACCTTTAACTATTAATGGGAATTACACGAAGTGTACACCAATTATGTTCGACCAATGTAGTTTGTGAATATTATTACTTTAACAACGATCTGTGATTGTGTTTTGTTATAATCACAGTTTATAAATAAGAGGTGAAGAAATCTGACCAGTGACAATTTTCCCGATAATGTCATTTTGTTATCGATTTTATCACGTGACCTTGTTTGATAAATATTCCTACGCCATAGGGCTGGCGTTCCTACTGGCATGTACGCCGCTGTAATAAGGTGACAGACATATTATCAATAATCCAATTGTTGGTCTTGAGTTCTTGCTAGTTAGCACAAATTGATAATCATTATCTGCACGAAGGAACATATCTGTGTCCATGGGAAACGGATGCCCCCACTGAAAACAATCAGCAGAAAACGTAAAATTGGACGGAAAAAGTAACTCATTCAATACAAGGTCGATTTTGACGCCGAATCGATATGCACATCTTGAAATTATAGGTAAGCATCCTTTTAAGTTTTGGAAAAAAATAGTTGAACAGTGTGGGTGGAGATAGACATACACACTTGTTTAATACACAATTTGGCGGGGAAAGGGCCGTAACTCTGATAGTACAAAGTCAATTTTCACGCGGAATCGACATCTAACCATCCTGTAAAGTTTCAAAACAATCGGTTGAAAACTGTGGGAGAAGATAGACACACACACGTTTTAGGACGTACGGACGCACATAGCTAACGCTATATGCTCCCTCACCATTCGATGTTGAGGGCATAAACTGCATTACAATATACATGTATATGTATTCCACATTGTCCCTAGTGTGTGTGTGTAGTTCTAAGGTTTATAGTCCGTCCGCCAACGAACACGTCGAGGTAACCCTGACGCGATGGGCACAATTGAGTCTGGACTTTCCACATTGTCCCTAGTCATAACAACATACTCTAGTATTGATCAGTATTGCATAAGTGATTACCCCTACCCGATCCGTTTATTTACTGTAATAATTAAATAATACTACACATCAATGTATACACATCAATGTATACTCCTTGCATAGCCATAGCAACCATTATTTTGCTAAATCATCGATTTGTTTTTGCTTATTGGAGTGGAAAGCGTTCAGGTCACTTTCTCAGAACTGTATGCACTGAACCTTTCAAACTTCGGTTATGGATGTATCTTGGGCAGCACATCGCAACGTGACATGAATTGCGGATATGACCTTCGCCATCCAAGCAACTGGCAGATAACATTTTAATTTTCAAGTTTTGCTTTTATGCCACTTTCTCGGGAACGGTACTACATATACAATATGCACTACATATTTCAAATTTTGTTATTATTTGTAGCTTCGGTATTACTTCGCAATATTAGTGCATAGCAGTTGTGTAGGAACTTCAAACGTGAAATATGTCACAAATGTAAAAACGGTTACAAATGTAAAAAAAAAAAGTCACATATATAAAGACATACGACAAATGTAACACGTTTGGTGACATATGTAAAAAAAAAAAAGAAGTGACAAAAGTGAGAAAAAAAGAACACAAATGTAAAAAAAAAAGTAACACATGAAAAAAAAAAAAGAACACAAATGTAAAAATACATTTTTAAACGTTTAATTTTTAGCTCTGTTGGTCAAAGGTCATGACCTTGACGTGGGGCGGCGTCCGTTCGTCCTTCCGTCCGCCCGCAAACTTTTGTTCGTGGCGACTTCTCCTCAGACACCACTTGGCCAATTTTGACCAAACACCACATGGATGATAATTAAATGAATTGCTTTTTAGAATTGCTAGCATTAGTTCAGCGCGACATCCAAGATGGACGCCATTACCATATATTGTCAAAACTTTAAACAATCTTCTAAAGAACCACTGGACAGATTTCGACAAAAAAAAAATTAAATGATCGCCAACGCCTAGCCTATCAGATTTCTTTAAATAAAGTCCCTCGGATAAAACATGATCGTGCCCCGGGGGTCCAAAGTTTGTATATTGAGATGTTACATGTTTTTCATGGACTTATATAGGAGAAAACATTAAAAAACCTTCTTCTCTGAAACCAAAATGTACAGAGCTCTCATGTATTACATGTAGCATCAGTTTATGTCTTCTACTAAGTTTGTCAAATGGTAACCCTGGGGTCATTTTAATGGGATGACAGTAGGGTAAGTGTGAGGTTTGGTGCACCCTAGAATTTTGGCCCTGACCCAGGGGTCACAGTTTTACATAGGCTTATATAGGAAAACAATCTTCTTCTCTGAAACTATAAGAGCCAGAGGTTTAATTTTTTGCATATGGTCCCCTAACCAACCTGTTTAAATGGTGATCCTGCGGTGACATTTGGCTACGCCCCAGAGGTCACATGATTTACATAGTATTAGAATATCTCCTGATAATGAACACGACACAATAATGCAATATTACTTTTATTAGCAAACTAACTTTGAAGCACGAATATGATATTGCTCAAGTGCTAATGAACATCTGTTGTTGGACACTGCAAATGTTTCCATGAATGATAATTGATCCTTACTATCACAATGACAGGGGAAAATATTCATTCTTGATAGCTGTATGGCGCCAACGTGAGTGAACAGGTCAGTTTTTTTGGTGCTGGGGTTATCTTCTGTTTATTTCAATAGAATACAACCTTGTTAAATCAAAGTTTAAACCACAAGACCCGGAAATGCTGTTTGAACCAAAACAAGGGGAATAACTGTGCGTACAAGTTTGATTCAAGGAAAATTGTTTTCATGACAGTGCTGGCCTTTTAACAAAGGTATTAACATATAAGACCAAACAAAATATATTTTCATTGTGTCTATATGTATGGGTAAAGTTGCCGAAGTTTCTTTTTTTGTTGAGTATAATTACAATTTACAGATAGGAGAATGTTTCTCAGGATTCGGCAATTGTCAGTTCCAAGTGTCCTTGGTGACCTACTGAATACCAAACCAATAGGCTTCCTCCTCTCACTACGGACAATGTGCACATACGACGCTTACTACGGGTAAGGCCAGATGGTATACTTTTGAAGTTGTCATGTGGAATGCTTATGTGCTTATTAGGTCATGGTGACATTGACCTTTTGACTTTCCAACCCCAAAAGCAATAGGGTTCCTTCCCTTACCAAAGGCAATTTGCCTATAAAGTTTCATGAGTGTAGGTTTCATACTTCTGGACTTGTGGAGTTATCACTTGGAATATGTATACCCCTATGAGGTTATTGTGACCTTGAGCCCAAAGTGAGTTCCTCCTCTGACCAAGGACAATGTATTGATTACGCTTTAAGATGACTGTCATGTTTTTAAAAACAGAGCTAAAAAAATTAACTTTTGTCACTTTTTTTTTTACATACATCACGAAACGTGTTACATTTGTCGTATGTTTTTACATATGTGATTTTTTTTTTACATTTGTAACTGTTTTTACATTTGTGCCATTTTTCACGTTTGAGGTTCCCACAAGTTGCATCAACACATTGATGTGTATATATAGGTTTACCACCACCATTTGCATATAAACCTCCATATATAGTTCCTTTGATAAATCCCTTTTTTTCCCTTTTTAGAAATGGGCATTATAAGTAGGGGGAAATAGCCTATTTCTATTCAATTTTGCTGTTGTATGTATAAGCAGTGTATTGATAAATATTATACTGGATTATTAATGAAGATTTTCCAAATTTCAAATCTATGCATACACTTTGTGAGCAACCAGCAATGAAAACAGACCATTCACCTGTATAGTAAACAAACAAGAACTTTCGTATATGTCTTGTGACCCCACCTTTTCTGGTGGATTTTCAAGCGGAAAACTATTTAACAATATGAAAATCACACTTATGCATTATCCATACTGGAGTTGAAGTGGCAGCGAATCATTAATATGTGACATTGGGGGAAATAATTGGTGGTGGTTTCATACCTATATATTAAAATATACATGTGCACTGTTATACTCTCCCACAAGAAAGAATCTTTGACTCAAGCACTTGTTAGGAGATCGCCCACATGCCAAATTATCGGAACCAATCAGATTGCAGATCGTGGCATTTGTTATATACTATTTAATGCCGCAACAAACAGGTTTGACCATCACACATTCCAGTTCCGACCATCGATCTGCGGCCGCCAGGGACAAAGTGACCCCGCAAGGCGTGCCGCTCTCTGGAATCGTTCGCACCATGTTGGACAGTGATATCCAAGAAGCTGTGTAATATGGTTATCACTTGAAGATTTAGTTGGTTTTAAATATGCTGAGCATATGTTTTTAACCTGATTGTACCGTGGCCCTGAAAAGGGACGCTTAGACGACTACTGAAACTGCAACGTTGAACCAGCGAGATACCCCTTGCCACTGCAAGTCCCAGCAACTGACAAGAGGATGTCTACGATGGAACACAACGTCTCACTCAGGACCGTCAACGTTGGACTATCCCTGCGAGAGATACACTGGCTCTTGTAGCTACCATTTTCGCGGTCAGTGTGTATACCGGAGGAGCCATTACCACATGCACGTCCAAGGCCACCAACACCAACACGAGCGATGGGATTGACCGACTTCGGAAGCTTCGATTTACCTGTGCCCTAATTGGATAATACGACTTCTAGCCGGCAATCGGATTGACCTAGTCACAATTCTGCAGGCAATCCGATTGGCCAAAATCTTCAAATACAACACTAATCTTCTTTGACTTTGGAAACATCTACAGGCTATCAACGGTGGATTTCTTTACCCACCTGCCACCAACTCAACTCTGCTTCTGCAACTTGTAATCTACTTTGGACTATAAAGTTTCATTAGTGTAGGTTTCATACTTCTGGAGTTATCACTTGGAATATGTATACCCCTATGAGGTTATTGTGACCTCTACCTTTGACCTAATGAGCCCAAAGTGAGTTCCTCCTCTGACCAAGGGCAATGTATTGATGACGTTTTAAGATGAGTGTCGTGTTTTTAAAGTTGACTTTTGATCAACAGAGCTAAAAAAAATGAACGTTTAAAAATGTATTTTTACATTTGTCATGTTTGTGTTCTTTTTTTTTCACTTTTGTCACTTTTTTTTTTACATATGTCACGAAACGTGTTACATTTGTCGGATGTTTTTACATATGTGATTTTTTTTTACATTTGAACTGTTTTTACATTTGTGCCATTTTTCACGTTTGAGGTTCCCACAAGTTGCATCAACACATTGATGTGTATATATAGGTTTACCACCACCATTTGCATATAAACCTCCATATATAGTTCCTT
This sequence comes from Cyrtodaria siliqua, assembly GCA_037043455.1. NCBI lineage: Eukaryota > Metazoa > Mollusca > Bivalvia > Adapedonta > Hiatellidae > Cyrtodaria > Cyrtodaria siliqua. The sequence goes on along the minus strand of JAWPHD010015088.1, from coordinate 29,810 downwards.
TGATAAATCCCTTTTTTTCCCTTCTTAGAAATGGGCATTATAAGTAGGGGGAAATAGCCTATTTCTATTCAATTTTGCTGTTGTATGTATAAGCAGTGTATTGATAAATATTATACTGGATTATTAATGAAGATTTTCCAAATTTCAAATCTATGCATACACTTTGTGAGCAACCAGCAATGAAAACAGACCATTCACCTGTATAGTAAACAAACAAGAACTTTCGTATATGTCTTGTGACCCCACCTTTTCTGGTGGATTTTCAAGCGGAAAACTATTTAACAATATGAAAATCACACTTATGCATTATCCATACTGGAGTTGAAGTGGCAGCGAATCATTAATATGTGACATTGGGGGAAATAATTGGTGGTGGTTTCATACCTATATATTAAAATATACATGTGCACTGTTATACTCTCCCACAAGAAAGAATCTTTGACTCAAGCACTTGTTAGGAGATCGCCCACATGATAAATTATCGGAACCAATCAGATTGCAGATCGTGGCATTTGTTATATACTATTTAATGCCGCAACAAACAGGTTTGACCATCACACATTCCAGTTCCGACCATCGATCTGCGGCCGCCAGGGACAAAGTGACCCCGCAAGGCGTGCCGCTCTCTGGAATCGTTCGCACCATGTTGGACAGTGATATCCAAGAAGCTGTGTAATATGGTTATCACTTGAAGATTTAGTTGGTTTTAAATATGCTGAGCATATGTTTTTAACCTGATTGTACCGTGGCCCTGAAAAGGGACGCTTAGACGACTACTGAAACTGCAACGTTGAACCAGCGAGATACCCCTTGCCACTGCAAGTCCCAGCAACTGACAAGAGGCTGTCTACGATGGAACACAACGTCTCACTCAGGACCGTCAACGTTGGACTATCCCTGCGAGAGATACACTGGCTCTTGTAGCTACCATTTTCGCGGTCAGTGTGTATACCGGAGGAGCCATTACCACATGCACGTCCAAGGCCACCAACACCAACACGAGCGATGGGATTGACCTACTTCGGAAGCTTCGATTTACCTGTGCCCTAATTGGATAATACGACTTCGAGCCGGCAATCGGATTGACCTAGTCACAATTCTGCAGGCAATCCGATTGGCCAAAATCTTCAAATACAACACTAATCTTCTTTGACTTTGGAAACATCTACAGGCTATCAACGGTGGATTTCTTTACCCACCTGCCACCAACTCAACTCTGCTTCTGCAACTTGTAATCTACTTTGGACTATAAAGTTTCATTAGTGTAGGTTTCATACTTCTAGAGTTATCACTTGGAATATGTATACCCCTATGAGGTTATTGTGACCTCTACCTTTGACCTAATGAGCCCAAAGTGAGTTCCTCCTCTGACCAAGGGCAATGTATTGATGACGTTTTAAGATGAGTGTCGTGTTTTTAAAGTTGACTTTTGATCAACAGAGCTAAAAAAAATGAACGTTTAAAAATGTATTTTTACATTTGTCATGTTTGTGTTCTTTTTTTCTTCACTTTTGTCACTTTTTTTTTTTTACATATGTCACGAAACGTGTTACATTTGTCGGATGTTTTTACATATGTGATTTTTTTTTTACATTTGTAACTGTTTTTACATTTGTGCCATTTTTCACGTTTGAGGTTCCCACAAGTTGCATCAACACATTGATGTGTATATATAGGTTTACCACCACCATTTGCATATAAACCTCCATATATAGTTCCTTTGATAAATTCCTTTTTTTCCCTTCTTAGAAATGGGCATTATAAGTAGGGGGAAATAGCCTATTTCTATTCAATTTTGCTGTTGTATGTATAAGCAGTGTAATGATAAATAGTATACTGGATTATTAATGAAGATTTTCCAAATTTCAAATCTATGCATACACTCTGTGAGCAACCAGCAATGAAAACAGACCTTCACCTGTTTGGTAAACTAACAAGAACTTTCGTATATGTCTTGTGACCCCACCTTTTCTGGTGGATTTTCAAGCGGAAAACTATTTAACAATATGAAAATCACACTTATGCATTATCCATACTGGAGTTGAAGTGGCAGCAAATTATTAATATGTGACATTGGGGGAAATAATTGGTGGTGGTTTCATACCTATATATTAAAATATACATGTACACTGCCATGCTCTCCCACAAGAAAGAATCTTTGACTCAAGCACTTGTTAGGAGATCGCCCACATGCCAAATTATCGGAACCAATCAGATTGCAGATCGTGGCATTTGTTATATACTATTTAATGTCGCAACAAACAGGTTTGACCATCACACATTCCAGTTCCGACCATCGATCTGCGGCCGTCCGGGACAAAGTGACCCCGCAAGGCGTGCCGCTCTCTGGAATCGTTCGCACCATGTTGGACAGTGATATCCAAGAAGTTGTGTAATATGGTTATCACTTGAAGATTTAGTTGGTTTTAAATATGCAGAGCATATGTTTTTAACCTGATTTTACCGTGGCCCTGAAAAGGGACGCTTAGACGACTACTGAAACTGCAACGTTGAACCAGCGAGATACCCCTTGCCACTGCAAGTCCCAGCAACTGACAAGAGGCTGTCTACGATGGAACACAACGTCTCACCCAGGACCGTCAACGTTGGACTATCCCTGCGAGAGATACACTGGCTCTTGTAGCTACCATTTTCGCGGTCAGTGTGTATACCGGAGGAGCCATTACCACATGCACGTGCAAGGCCATCAACACCAACACGAGCGATGGGATTGACCTACTTCGGAAGCTTCGATTTACCTGTGCCCTAATTGGATAATACGACTTCGAGCCGGCAATCGGATTGACCTAGTCACAATTCTGCAGGCAATCCGATTGGCCAAAATCTTCAAATACAACACTAATCTTCTTTGACTTTGGAAACATCTACAGGCTATCAACGGTGGATTTCTTTACCAACCTGCCACCAACTCAACTCTGCTTCTGCAACTTGTAATCTACTTTGGACTATAAAGTTTCATTAGTGTAGGTTTCATACTTCTGGAGTTATCACTTGGAATATGTATACCCCTATGAGGTTATTGTGACCTCTACCTTTGACCTAATGAGCCCAAAGTGAGTTCCTCCTCTGACCAAGGGCAATGTATTGATGACGTTTTAAGATGAGTGTCGTGTTTTTAAAGTTGACTTTTGATCAACAGAGCTAAAAAAAATGAACGTTTAAAAATGTATTTTTACATTTGTCATGTTTGTGTTCTTTTTTTTTCACTTTTGTCACTTTTTTTTTTACATATGTCACGAAACGTGTTACATTTGTCGTATGTTTTTACATATGTGATTTTTTTTTTACATTTGTAACTGTTTTTACATTTGTGCCATTTTTCACGTTTGAGGTTCCCACAAGTTGCATTAACACATTGATGTGTATATATAGGTTTACCACCACCATTTGCATATAAACCTCCATATATAGTTCCTTTGATAAATCCCTTTTTTTCCCTTCTTAGAAATGGGCAGTATAAGCGTGGGGAAATAGCCTATTTCTATTCAATTTTGCTGTTGTATGTATAAGCAGTGTATTGATAAATAGTATACTGGATTATTAATGAAGATTTTCCAAATTTCAAATCTATGCATACACTTTGTGAGCAACCAGCAATGAAAACAGACCATTCACCTGTTAAGTAAACAAACAAGAACTTTCGTATATGTCTTGTGACCCCACCTTTTCTGGTAAATTTTCAAGCGGAAAACTATTTAACAATATGAAAATCACACTTATGCATTATCCATACTGGAGTTGAAGTGGCAGCGAATCATTAATATGTGACATTGGGGGAAATAATTGGTGGTGGTTTCATACCTATATATTAAAATATACATGTACACTGCCATGCTCTCCCACAAGAAAGAATCTTTGACTCAAGCACTTGTTAGGAGATCGCCCACATGCCAAATTATCGGAACCAATCAGATTGCAGATCGTGGCATTTGTTATATACTATTTAATGTCGCAACAAACAGGTTTGACCATCACACATTCCAGTTCCGACCATCGATCTGCGGCCGTCCGGGACAAAGTGACCCCGCAAGGCGTGCCGCTCTCTGGAATCGTTCGCACCATGTTGGACAGTGATATCCAAGAAGTTGTGTAATATGGTTATCACTTGAAGATTTAGTTGGTTTTAAATATGCAGAGCATATGTTTTTAACCTGATTTTACCGTGGCCCTGAAAAGGGACGCTTAGACGACTACTGAAACTGCAACGTTGAACCAGCGAGATACCCCTTGCCACTGCAAGTCCCAGCAACTGACAAGAGGCTGTCTACGATGGAACACAACGTCTCACCCAGGACCGTCAACGTTGGACTATCCCTGCGAGAGATACACTGGCTCTTGTAGCTACCATTTTCGCGGTCAGTGTGTATACCGGAGGAGCCATTACCACATGCACGTGCAAGGCCATCAACACCAACACGAGCGATGGGATTGACCTACTTCGGAAGCTTCGATTTACCTGTGCCCTAATTGGATAATACGACTTCGAGCCGGCAATCGGATTGACCTAGTCACAATTCTGCAGGCAATCCGATTGGCCAAAATCTTCAAATACAACACTAATCTTCTTTGACTTTGGAAACATCTACAGGCTATCAACGGTGGATTTCTTTACCAACCTGCCACCAACTCAACTCTGCTTCTGCAACTTGTAATCTACTTTGGACTATAAAGTTTCATTAGTGTAGGTTTCATACTTCTGGAGTTATCACTTGGAATATGTATACCCCTATGAGGTTATTGTGACCTCTACCTTTGACCTAATGAGCCCAAAGTGAGTTCCTCCTCTGACCAAGGGCAATGTATTGATGACGTTTTAAGATGAGTGTCGTGTTTTTAAAGTTGACTTTTGATCAACAGAGCTAAAAAAAATGAACGTTTAAAAATGTATTTTTACATTTGTCATGTTTGTGTTCTTTTTTTTTCACTTTTGTCACTTTTTTTTTTACATATGTCACGAAACGTGTTACATTTGTCGTATGTTTTTACATATGTGATTTTTTTTTTACATTTGTAACTGTTTTTACATTTGTGCCATTTTTCACGTTTGAGGTTCCCACAAGTTGCATTAACACATTGATGTGTATATATAGGTTTACCACCACCATTTGCATATAAACCTCCATATATAGTTCCTTTGATAAATCCCTTTTTTTCCCTTCTTAGAAATGGGCAGTATAAGCGTGGGGAAATAGCCTATTTCTATTCAATTTTGCTGTTGTATGTATAAGCAGTGTATTGATAAATAGTATACTGGATTATTAATGAAGATTTTCCAAATTTCAAATCTATGCATACACTTTGTGAGCAACCAGCAATGAAAACAGACCATTCACCTGTTAAGTAAACAAACAAGAACTTTCGTATATGTCTTGTGACCCCACCTTTTCTGGTAAATTTTCAAGCGGAAAACTATTTAACAATATGAAAATCACACTTATGCATTATCCATACTGGAGTTGAAGTGGCAGCGAATCATTAATATGTGACATTGGGGGAAATAATTGGTGGTGGTTTCATACCTATATATTAAAATATACATGTGCACTGTTATACTCTCCCACAAGAAAGAATCTTTGACTCAAGCACTTGTTAGGAGATCGCCCACTGATTGGTTCCCACTTTTTGGCATTTGAGTACTCTGTTAGTACTGTTCTCTCTTATAATGGAAAAATGTATATTATTACAAAATGTACTCGTATGTATGTGACACAACTGACTTAATATATTGCTATTTTTTGCCATTTATTGCCGCGTATATACCTATAGTATGATGTATCTGTGCACTCATGGACCTAAAGGTATTTTGTATTTTGAATACTTTATATGTACATGTATATAAATATAAAAAAAGAAATAAAAAAAGAACACCGTGTTTATTTCCCTTTCTCTTGTTAAATATATTTTGCTCAACCTCCCCCATCCCACCTCCCCCTCCCCCAACTTCCTCTCCGCCAATGAGAGTAAGATTTATTATATTCAACTTTTATTTGTATGCGATGCGCTCAAGTGTGGGCAAATCGATAAGATCGGAACGCAAATATGTTTATAAGATAAAACAAACAACAATTGGGGTCAAACGCGTCTTAATCAAACCATAAGCAGTCTATTCACCACCTAACCAATTTGATATTATTTTGCTCGGTTTAATTTGTTTGTTTGAATGGCGTTTTAAGTCGTTTTTAGCACATTTTTAGATCATATATGATGGTCGATTTTTTTGTGGTAGAGCAAACCTCCCCATTGTTCTTGGTTAGAACCAGTATTGCATACCTCCCGCAATCCGTATGAATTTGCTCGGTTTGAACACGTTAAATTATATGAATGAAAAAAATAACATATGTCACCAACTGGAAACCAACCTGTGATCAACATGTTAAGTAAATGTCAACAAGCAATACACCATCAATCACCTTCTTGTTCCTTATCATCACCTACCTTTCTCTCCCATCATCATCATCATCATCATCATCATCATCATCATCATCATCATCATCATCATCATCATCATCATCATCATCATCATTTCCATCATCATCATCATCATCATCATCATCATCATCATCATCATCATCATCATCATCATCAAAATGACGCCCCAACGCCCTTTTATTTAAAATCCTGGATCCGCCCAAGATCAGTTCACAAGGTCACATGACTATGAAGTAACTAACTTCATACTGCTGTTATTTCAGCTTATAGTTAGGAGTACGATATATTTTCACGGTAACAACGCGACATTGATTTCCCACTGTTCGTGAATCTGGTCATTAATGGATTTCCATGACGACTGAACGTTGAACGCATATTTCAGAAAAGGAATACATTCTGTTAAGTTGGGATTTTTAAAATGTCTAAAAAGGTAAAAGTATCTCTGGATTAGTATCGTTGTGTTTACTGATACAGGTTTAATATCGTAGCATGTATTCATAGTATATATATATGTCGTTATATTATCAATTTAAACAAATAGGCAGAGAATATAATTGGTTTCAAGTGCATGATACCATGTATTTGTTGGTCTGGAGTTGGTTTAATTAATTTTCACCGAGTAGTGAGTAAAAATAATTATGTTCACGAGTGCGTAGTAAGTGAGTGTATTTGAGTTTTCTCAAATCAAGAAGGGAATGAATACGGTATTCAAGAAAAACGAATCAGTTTTCTTTTATTTATTCAAACATATAGGCTGTAAACAAATTTATATATTTTAATGGCAGTAACAATATAATTACCTGTTAACAATGAAAATATAAGTTTATTTTAATGTATTTAATTTACGGTTTTATAATTATTTAATACGTATATATAGCTTGTATATTGCATTTTGTAGATCTCACGTTGTAAGAAAGTATGTCATTTACGTAAGAAATGTATACCGACATTACTGTTTAACGTGGACCTATACAATCTTCCAAACAGACATGCACACTGAATAATTACTAGCAATTAGTTATGTTTTAGCTTATTTGTTGAGTACTGTTACATGAGATGTCGTATAATGTATAAAGGCATTGACGTATTCGTATTTCAATTATTAGGGTTTGTGGAGTGAGTCGACTTTGACAAACGTTTGATATTGGAGGGTCAAGTTCCATAAAAAAAAAAATCTGCACTTGTGGGTCGGGAGACGGGAGAGGGGGCTGGGGGAGAACGGGCGAGTGAGAGGGAAGTCTGCTCACAACATCACCCGCGTTCTCCGTTGACTGTTCTGAATAATAGAATAACTTCATTTTCATTTTACGGTGTTATGGTATACACATGTGATTTGTTATTTTGACAATATTTACATTGATCTAATACATTTTATCAATAAGATATAGAATTTGAACGAAAGTCATAAGTTTATTTACATAACAGGATTGACATACATATGCGTCATGTGTTTACTTGTAAATGTTCAACACATGGTGGAACACTGCTACATGTAAAATAGTATTTTAAATTTCTGGTTGAATTAGTAACGTATACATGTATTAATTAAAAAGAAATATGTTTGTTATTGGAACGTTTGCGAATCAGTTACTGAATGACCGGGCAAACACATAAAGAAAACAACTGCATATGTTTTAGGATGGCGTACGGGGTGGGAAATTGGGGTCAATATTTATTTCTGGGGTCAATATTTATTTCTAACAAAATCAAAACGTGGATATAGATAAAGTATTTTTCTCAATTGAAACATATCATTTTAAGAATGTTCTATCTAGTGTTTAGACACCGTTTTTAGCTCTGCCCTCACTCTATTTTGTTCCTGATCAAGTACCCACCCATTAGTTTAAACATATTTATTTTACATCGATCTTGCAACTTAAATTAATCACTCTCGATGGCTTCCTGGGTAGAACCAGTACTAAGCAATGTGGATTAATTATCTTGCTCAAGGATAAATAACGTGGCCGCGGAGAGGATCGAACCCACGACCTCTCGATCTAGAGTTCGGCGCTCTACCACTGAACCACGCACCTCACACATTGACCACGTGCTCCGTTGTAGAGTCGTTTGTGGGACTACATGTGCTTTTCTAACACCTGTAAATACTGACTGGGGCTTTTTATTGGTTCAAATCGCTGGTAGATATAAGCTAGACTGACGGATTGGGGCTATATATTTAGCCACTATGTTTACGTGTACAGATTCCAACGTTTTAGGGTTACGCTCCACTCGGCTCCAGAAACAAATGTTTGGACAGATGAGGGCATATTGTTTTAATGAAATTTTAAAACAACAACATTAAATGTCAAGAAGTTATATATACAAAAGGGCACCACTCGACCACTAGGTTGAATGAGTAACAAGGAGAATAGATCCCGTTCACATTATGTCGCACTGGACGTGATATCCCGAACTTACCGTAGCAGAAGCTTCCCATCTGAAATTGCCGGTCATTGTACAAAATGCCCTCATTCGATAGGGGATTGCGTAGCTTTTAATAATAATTGACAACACTTTTTGTTACGATTTTCACATATACACTTTTTAGATATGAGATTGTTGCTGAAAGTTGGCATTGGGCTTAATAACATTGCAGACCTGTATGCTTGTTTAATTCAATCGATTATGTTTGCAAACAACGATATAGCAATATGATAGTATTGCATGACTGTGCAGTATAATCTGTACAGTATCGTGTGTTAGTTCAGAAATATTTCATGCTCCAATTATTGTCTCTTACAGAAAGATGCAGATATACTCTCAAGATACTCGCCGGGGCAAATCAGAGGTAAAATATATATTCACTCCAGGTTTAATTTAACATTAACAACTAATGTAAACAATACTCAAAACCTTTAAAGGCTGAAGTAGTGGGACAACCTACTAGCATTCGAAACTGAAGTAAGAAAACAAAGGTATTTGAAAACGTACCTGCGATATCTGTATATAAATATAGGGCTCAGCGATCTCCAAAGATCGGAATGAATAACACTGAATCTGTTTGAATTGCAAGCACGGGGCGACGTTTTTACCGCCGCCACACTACACAGGCACCGGTACTGTGATATATAAAAATAGTATGAAATGAGAAATTTGGAAATCACGATAAATACCAAAATATATATTGCTACGGTGTCCGGTTGGGGCCAGATACAATGTCGCAGTGTCGTGGGCGACAATGCGACGCCCGATAACGCGACATCGCGATACGACAATGCGATATTGCGATACGACAACTCGACATTGCGATACGACATTGCGACAATTATGTCGTGATGTCGAATCGCAATGTCGCGATGTCGTATCGCGATGTCTCGACGTCGCGTTGTCGTGCGTCGCATTGTCGGGCACGACAACGTGACATTATGACGGATTGTCGTAATGTCGCCCAAGACAACTTGACATTTTTTCAATTGCCTTAATGTCGCGTTGTCGTGGGCGACATTGCGACAATACGACATAATGTCGCGTTGTCATGCGCGACAATACGACGCCCGACAATGCGACATCGCGATACGACATCGCGACATTACGATACGACATCACGACATAATTATCGCGATGTCGTATCGCAATGTCGCGATGTCGTATCGCAATGTCGAGTTGTCGTATCGCGATGTCGCACTGTCGTATCGCGATGTCGCGATGTCGCGTTGTCGGGCGTCGCATTGTCGCCCACGACAACGCGACATTGTATCTGGCCCCAACCGGTCACCGTATATTGTAGACTCGTTGTTTGTTTGAGTAAAGTTTTATTACAAATCATATGCCACACTAGGAGTAATAGTCATTTAAAAATGGCAAACTCTGTTTCTTGCAGATATTCACATAATTATACAATTTCGAGGAACACGTATTGTTGGCAAACATTGCAAAGTGAATAGTAAAAAAAAAAGAAAACACGCCAACAAAGAGGCATGCGATTTACGTATAGCTTTGTAGCTTTAACGAAATGTGTTCAACGCTTATTAATAGAACCAGATACGCAATCTCTGTTAAAACAAAGAATGCCAATCCATTCCACAGAGCTCAGCGAGGCCTTCAAGTTATTTGACAAGGACGGCGATGGCTCTATCACGTCGGAGGAACTGGGAACCGTGATGCGGAACCTGGGACAATTTCCCTCCGGCGACGAACTTCACATCATGCTGAAGGAGATAGACATTGACGGTAGGTCAAACATTACTTTGAATAATGTTGCCTTTAAAGTTCAAACGCCACCCGGCGAAACTGATAGTGTTTTGTATAACCCCAGAGTTTGACCACAGACAAAAACAGACCATCACGGAACGATCGCATCTTCCGTCTTAATGAATGAATAACCTGATGATTCATTTTTCATGCCTTAACGGCTTAACGTCTAATCCGCTTCTGCTGTCATGCCCTGACATTTTCATCAGCAACGGAGACATGTCATGATGTGCATGGAACTCTCAGAGACTGATTTGAAAAATGTGGACAATGTAATGGTGCTCGATGATAGCTTAGTTTTAACAGTTAGCTGATACATTTTAACAGCGCAGTATTGTCGTATTAATAAAGGTTCTAAATGCCTGCTACATAAGTGTACTTGCATATATACAGGTGACGGCACCTTTAGTTTCGAGGAGTTCGTGCAGGTGATGGCCAACATGGGAGGTTTGAGTGAAAACTCGGAGGAAGACGAAGAAAAAGAACTCAAACAGGCATTTACAGTGAGTATCCTCCTACATACTGTATTACACGTGCTTTTTGTGAAATTCACGTGCTTTGTGTGAAATTAATGCAGCATCTTCTCTGTTAAGGGAACGCTTAATGGGACACAGGTTTTTTATGTAACTGCATAGGGGAAACTAGTGGGAATTAGTACGTGTACGTTTAACTGTCGGTTACAAACCATATGCGTTTATTGGTCTTTGCATGTGCAACTTTCTGCTTCCTTAATTTAATTATAGATAACGTTAGTCATTTTCACCCCCAACATATTAAAACACACTATGTGTATAAATAATGTTTGCATATATTTTGGATTTATGACAAATTTTTATATCAAATATCGAGACCAGTTGCAAACCCATGTTGTGAAATCTGACAGTGTTTTATACAGTTTCAAATGAAAGAGTTTCGAGGACTTCTTATCTGAAAAAAGAAAGAATATTCTTACGCCTCTCTCTGTCTCCAACAAATGCCCCCAGCTATAGTTGTACGTCTGAAGCTGGATTTTAAATATTCACGATCGAGTCTAATTCTGTTATATATCAAATTGGCAAAAGAGAATTGAATTTACGAGCGCGTAATTATGGACTTTTATGTCTTGGTGCAATAATCAGCTGAAGTTGAATAGAGTAGCTGTAAAATTGGGTTTCCATAGCAACCTCTACATGCTCTGATAAATGCTATTCTGAAGAAGAGAATGGTTAGTTTAATTCGCGATATTTATCTTAAAGTAATAAATTGACTGAAACATAAGGGCAACTGTGGCATATCAACACATGAACAAAAATATAACTTTGTAACTGTTAATACTTATTAACACAACTACGCAATTCTACTTATTTTATAATGTAGGTATTTGACAAGCGTGGTTGTGGCTACATATGTGCCTCCGACATCCGGGCAATTCTGCAATGTCTCGGTGAAGACCTCACAGAGGAAGAAAGTGAGTTCGAAATTATTCTTGTTGTGTCTGTCCGAATAAAAACACGTCGACACGGGGGTTATTAGGTACCACATGGGGTGGCAAATTTTATAATATTCGATTTTGAAATCACCGAGTTTGAAAATGAGATTTTAATTATTCATAGAGCCCGGTTCCCTGAAAACGTGGTAAACTGATTTATCATTCCGCTTATTTTGAAGCACTCTTGGCGATCTAGGAGATTTATGGGTGACAGTTTTCACAGATATATTACTTCATATGGGGCTTCAGTGACGTACAGGTTTTGCAGGCCTAGTCATCATATACAGAATGTTTAGGCGGATCCGGGAGCTTGCGTCCACGGCGATGCTGTGTTTTTTTGTTTATATTTAACATTGCACATTTTTGGGGAACCTCCTGTTGCTTTTATGCTCCTCCGGGGTTGGGGTGGGAGATGAAATTAGGCTTGCATTGGTGCATACATGTGTGTGTGAAGTTTGGGTCAACACTTAGACGCGGTATTGTTCCCTTCTTATTCATTACCACATTATCAACATACATTTCATACAATATCTACATTGTTTACATGACTTATCTACAAGAACTTTGTAGGTATGTTCCCTTTAGGGATTGTCAGATAACTCATTGCCTTAAACGGAGAAATTATCATAAACGATTTGAACTTAATTTGGGTTGGGGATAGAGTTAATTTATAGGGTTAAGACTACAGACATATTAATAAACAGATAGGAAACTTCCTATCTTAACCAATGAATTGAATGTTGTTTAACGGCTCATCAACACAGTATATGTTATTTAGAGCCGCCCCAGAGAGAGTGGAAGGATACATAGGAATCCGGGAACCTGCCCTACTCTTATTATCGAATAGATTCCTATGGTTCTTTAACGTGCTCGGAGGATAGACCGATACACGGGACCGCCCGGTTTACGCCCCCATCCGACGGATGAGGCTAAGGGAAAGTGTCTTGCCCAAAAACCTTAACCAATGAAGTAACCAAAATATCACGTGGCACCTTAACTTTTCCTTCTATCTCCTCTCTCAATTATTCACTGATTTTGATGAGAATACATTCAAACGATTCATAGTGAATAGCAAAATGGTATTATAATAATTTATGTTTATTTTGAAAGTAAGACATTGTATAAAAAGATGTTTAAAGTTAAAAATGTCGTCATTTTTCGCTTCTCTTAAAAATCAAGGTTTTGACATAGTCTACGTTTCCGTCAAACTCCTTTTTTTGCTCTAAATGTAAGAGAAAGAAAAATACTATCATTGGAAAGAAAAAATAAATTTGTGATGGTATTTGGCATGAATGAAACTTGTATCTATAAAACTCTTCATAATATGTGTGTTTAAAGTTGAGAAATAATTTGTGAAATTTTCGCACTGTGCCACGTGAAATTTAGATAATTTTCGTAGTGTCCAATCTATTTGTTATTAGGTCTGTGCTTAAGACTAATCAAGTCAAATTTAGAATGTTCCGCCTAGTTGCATCGCTCCGTCCCGACTCGTTCCAAGTCATCGAATTCTCGCCGTGAATATGCTCATCTTCAAAGAATTACACTTGGTATTTGCATCAAAACGCTTTTTCTCCTTTGACAAATCCAGGGCTGAACTCAAAACTACCGTTTCTTGTTCTTTATTTATATATTGTTCGTTTGTTTGTTGTTTAAGAAATAATAAATACGTACCTGTGTTTTTTCGGTGAATAAAATACAGTTAGGAGTTCGGATGCGTAGTGATTTAATTACTGGCATCCGAACGACTAACTGTATTTTATTCACCGATAAAACACATGTACGTATTTAAATCACTACGCATCGGAACTCCTAACTGTATTTTATTCACCGATAAAACACAGGTACGTATTTAAATCACTACGTAGTGATTTAATTACTCGCATCCGAACGACTAACCAGGGACTCAGATATATAGACGAGTCCTGGACTAACTGTATTTTATTCACTGATAAAACACTACTGGCTGTATACCAGATATCGTCATTTTTATGTTGATTTTTTAATATATCTAAATCAAAACTAGTAATCTCATAAATATTTTTGCCGGTAGAGTAGTTTACCCATTTGCCGTAAATATTCCGTGTTTACATTGTTCCTATTCTCAGAAACAAGTGTCACGTGACCGTTAATAAATATAGACTGAAATGAGCCGGTCGTTTGAGCTGAATGTAGTAGTTATCGTCATGTTCAGTTTAATACCGAACAATCCATGTTAGGGATGATAAAAACGTGTGTAGTTATTAATTGAAACATAAATATATCATTGCATATGAATACACAAAAAGCAATATCTTGAAAAAAAATATATCTACAATTTAAAATGTTTTTTCAACTGTAGGTATCGGATGTAATTTACTTCACTCCGACGTTCATAATTTAAAGGGAAATAACTATCCGCAAATTGAAATTGATTGACGTGAACTAGTTGTTTTCGTTCATCACATACTTTTAGTTTTTTGTGCATGTCAAATTGATTCAATGGTTCGACGTAAAAGGTTAGCTATTTTAAAAGGAAAATTTCCTGCGCATGCGCATTTGCGCGTGATTCCCCCGATTGTGTTTTGTTTATAACGGTATTTATATAGGTAAACGAGTTGGTTTGAGAGTGTATAATAACATTTCTAAACAATGTTTTCCTCTCCAATCGTTTGATGATAGTGTGTAGTGATTTGTAAAGTGGGGTCGAAAAATAAGCACAACATCGAGCGTTTTATTGATAATGACGAAATTTGGTGAATGACGATAACTGGTACACAACCAGTAACTGTATTTTATTCACCGATAAAACACAGGTACGTATTTAAATCACTACGCATCGGAACTCCTAACTGTATTTTATTCACCGATAAAACACAGGTACATATTTATTATTTCGATTCTAACACAACAATAATCCCATTGTTTACGCTATTGTGGGGGCACTTTATCTCGGAGGTCAAGGTAATCAGGCTTCTATGTTTACAGGCTGTTCCATTGGACGCCCCCGTATGCAATATTTCTAAGTTTATAGTCCCTCTACCATTTGAGCCCCCGGGAAGAATCCCCTCTGCGCGGTACAATATGTTTAAATACACTGATAGTCACGTGACAAGCAATTATACGCGGGGAATTAATGGAACAGCTGTATTTTATCGTAGAATAACATACAGTTGTCTCTCTTCTTTGTGTATATGAAAGACTTCGCAGGTCGTGTTAGAATTAATGTTAAAAAACAAACACAAAACAACAACAACACTTTAGGCTATGTATGGCGGTGGATTTTTCGTAGTAGAGGCAGACCTCTCAATTGTTCTTGGGTATAACCAGTACTGTATATTCGTAAGAACTGACACGCTCCGATTAGAACTCGAGCTACCAGTGGTATTCGAACCCGCAGCGCCGGATGCGCTTTATTTATATGTAGCTACAACAGTTCTGAGTTCGACTTTCGAAATGATCTCGACTACATGGTATACAATTATTTTTGTTTCCAGTTGACGAGATGATAGCCGAGGTGGACATTGATGGGGATGGAAGAATTGATTATGATGGTACGTTATATAGGGGCAGATTTAGGATTTCACATGCGGGGAAGGGGCCCCATTTTGGGAAATAATTTGGCAAGCATAAGACCGTCACTCCACCCCATGCCCCCTCCCCCACCCTTATTGACAACAGTTTAGTTGGTTTAAATATATTTTATTTCGAATTACAGCATAAATACTTCTAACAGTATATTAAATAATGACTGAAACGAAAGAAGACCTATAAAGTTCCTCTCCTTGGAAAACGTGTTTATAAATCAGTTTAGTTAATCCTCACCCCACCCCACCTCCCCATTAATAACAGTTTGCTTGAGCATGTGTGTTACTTTTAATTGTCAACATCCAATTATTTCTTCTCGTTTCTCCAGAGTTCATCGCCTGTGTGTGCTCGGACAATAGTACGGACAAAGAGGAAACCAAATCAGAGCCGCGCCCTGACCAGGTTGTCACACAACCCCCTGCCCGTCCCAATGGTACAGACACAATAGAAAGGAACGCTGACCCAAGTAGTTCTCAAGCACAGGATGGCCCAGAATAAAAAGAAATGTGCTCCACCCCCTTGTTCGTGTTAATCAGCAAGACTGACTGTAGTGTTGTCACATGTTACTGTCGTTATCTTTATAGCATTGCCTTTCAAACTTCATATAACCATAGCTAATCTTCCAAACGTATTTAAAGCTGAACAATTAGTATTGTTACAATAATTCTTCATTAAGTAATCAAAGGCCTCCGGCCCACAATACAAGTATAATATATAATGAGAATTATAACAAACCACCTGATCAAATGTCATGCAATTCCAACTAAATTTCAATAAAATAAACTGTGAGTACGAATTATACTTCATTGTCTCTGCTCTTTAACATGTTATGAATAAAAGATGAAATTCTAAATATCATTGTTTTATTTGTACAACAAAGAAGAGAATAAAACGTTTCGATGGATTTATTGGCGGATATTGCATGTAGATATCGATTACGCAAATATGTGTATCTATGACAAAAGAAAAATGCATGGTACTCGTCCTCAATAACTTCAATATCATTATGAACAAGACAATGAGTGCAAATGCGTTCTTCTCTATCCACGCCAACATGTCTACCCGTCTCTATATTTAATTTATGACTTGAGCATCGAAATTGGCCATAGCTTTTCTCAAATAAACTGATGTATTTCTCAACGTTTAAAAGAGATTTGAAGTGTTTGTAATAGTCACATCGCGAAGAGTTCTCGATACGACTGTGCCAATCTTATTTTAAGCAATCTGCGACCCTTAACATGAGTTATCTGGGTTACCTATATCTTGGGCTATCCATACGAAACCGAATCCAAACTTAAAAAGAAGATGTCTAACTTCCATGTTTTCCGACCTACATCGTCCAATGATTTAAGCATATTGTACCAACTTTTTGGATATCTAGTATTAGGCATTTGCAGGAGTTTACACCAATATTATATACATCTTGAATACTATTCGTTAAATGTTTATGGTATCTATAATATAACAGTAACTTAATGTTGCGGGAAGTACATGCTATAAATATCTATAGCAGCATCACTAATCTTCCAGTCGATTAGAGCTGTAAAGTTTACATTTATGACTGTTTTGCAACTACCGTAATGGATTAGAGCTGAACAATGTGTCCCTTTAAAGCTAGACAGTTTACATTTATGACTGTTTTGCAACTACTGTAATGGATTAGAGCTGAACAATGTGTCCCTTTAAAGCTAGACAGTTTACATTTATGACTGTTTTGCAACTACTGTAATGGATTAGAGCTGAACAATGTGTCCCTTTAAAGCTAGACAGTTTACATTTATGACTGTTTTGCAACTACTGTAATGGATTAGAGCTGAACAATGTGTCCCTTTAAAGCTAGACAGTTTACATTTATGACTGTTTTGCAACTACTGTAATGGATTAGAGCTGAACAATGTGTCCCTTTAAAGCTAGACAGTTTACATTTATGACTGTTTTGCAACTACTGTAATGGATTAGAGCTGAACAATGTGTCCCTTTAAAGCTAGACAGTTTACATTTATGACTGTTTTGCAACTACTGTAATGGATTAGAGCTGAACAATGTGTCCCTTTAAAGCTAGACAGTTTACATTTATAACTGTTTTGCAACTACCGTAATGGATTAGAGCTGAACAATGTGTCCCTTTAAAGCTAGACAGTTTACATTTATAACTGTTTTGGAACTAATCGATTAGAGCTGAACAATTAACATTCATAAATGTCTACTGATTTAATTGATTAAAGCGGGACAATTAGCATTTATAATTGTCTACAGTTCCATACGATTAAAGCGGCAAAGTTTACATTTATAATTGTCTACAGTTCCATACGATTAAAGCGGCAAAGTTTACATTTATAATTGTCCATAGTTCCAATCGATTAAAGCAGGACAGATTTCCAATCGATTAAAGCAGGACAGTTTACATTTATAAAAGTCTGTACAATTATGGGTAGTTCCAATCGATTAAAGCGGGACAGTGTGCATTTACAATTGTCTTTAGTTCATTTACAATTGTCTTTAGTTCATTTATAATTGTCTTTAGTTCATTTATAATTGTCTTTAGTTCATTTACAATTGTCTTTAGTTCATTTATAATTGTCTTTAGTTCCAAACGATTAAAGCTGGATAGTTTACATTTATAATTGTCTATAGTTCCAATCAGTTAAAGCAAAACAGTTTGCACTTATACATGTTTATAGTTTCAATCACAGACATATTAATAAATTTGTTATTAGGTCTGTGTTTCAATCCATTAAAGCGGGACAGTTACCATTTATACATGTCTATAGTTGTGATCGATTAGAGCTGGACATTTAACATTTATCAGTGTATATAGTTCCAGTCGATTAAAGAATGACAGTTTATATTTATAAATATCTATAGTTCCAATCGATTAAAGCTGGATAGTTTACATTTACAAATGCCTATACTTTTCCAATACATTAAAGCTGAACAGTCAACATTTATATTAAATGTATATAGTACAATTGATTAAAGCTGGACAAGTAACATTTATAAATGTCTATAGTATTCCAACAGATAAATGGTGAACAATTAACATTTATAGTATAATCGGTTAAAGCTGGACAAGTAACATTTATAAATGTCTGCAGTACTCAAAATATCATACCTGACAATTATGTGAGAGGAGATGGTTTAGAAATATATTAGCCGAAACACGCGAAAACGACCCTTCAGACAAAAATTGACATTTTATATTTTTTTATGTTTATGAAACACGGTGATTTTCTCTTTTAAAATCTCTTTATTTTATGTTGATATCTTAATTAAAAATGATTTTATATCAATTTGAAAATTAAAGATTGTACTCACCATTAATTTTGACGTTGACGTCGGCATCTTGGACGACTTCGTTGATTAAATAACAACAAAAAACCTAAACAGTTACCATTTTCTATAGCATCAACTATTTATATTAAAAAACATATTCCCTATGACATAATAATTAGGTAAAACACGGACGAGAAATTCAATAAGTAATTAATTGATTACCGGCCGACGTCATAAATTTTACTTGATGACGTTGTCGTCTAAACGTCCGAAGGGAGGTTTTCGTGTGTTGCGGCTTTTAATTTAATTAATTTATTTTTTATTATATATGTCGCATTGACACATTTTAAAAACAAGTTTCATTGACACACGCATACATTTGTACACTGCAGCTAGTAATGAGCAATACTCTGTCTCTAACTGCAACACTTTACTCACTCTCTGGTATGTTTGTTCCGACTTGTTATTTATTACCATCTGTTTGATCGCCAGTAGGTGACACATGCTACCGAAAATGTGTTCATATTCCTACATAGCATCATTATGCGCACAAATACTTACTGATCGTGCAAAAGAAAGTGTGTAGGTTGATGGAAAACCCTTTGGTACTTTCAGTTATGACCGAGACAGGATTTTAACTCTAAATCCATAAATTAATAATGGCCCAGTCACATAGCCCGGCCGATGAGGTTCCGATGAGCCAGCGATGCGATTTTCACCGAACTCGGCCGAACACCGGCCGGACACCGGCCGGACATCCGTGGCGTTTGTTGCTTAAAACCGCATCGGTGGCAGCTCGGTGAAATTTTAACTTCGGAGCTAAATTTCACCGGGCTCTCACCGAGCTCCCTCATCGCAGCCCCATCGTAACCACATCGGAAAACACGTCGGCCGGTGCACGGCCGAGTATCGGCCGGTGTCCCGTGCATCTGAGACAACCAGAGGACGAGGTTTTTTTAACGGACACCGGCCGAGCTCCGACCGAGCTCCGGCCGATGTGGGACAGAGCCTTGGAAAGTATAGTACCGGTGGCTGACCGATGTAAGGGACACCGGCCGATGCTCGGCCGGAACTCGACCGGAACTCGGCCGTAACCCGGCCGGATATCTCTGCTAGTATATATACTGTTCGCTCCTGTCTGTGTACAGCATTCAGCAAGTTGTATCCACACGATTCACTCTTGACAGACTTTATAAACAGGATGCCAAAATTAGTCAAGGAAAGTGATGGAGATGAGAAGAATTGCGGCAAGAAGAGGCAGCAGCCAGCTAGCAGCAAGGGAAAGGGCCAGAAGAAGCAGAAGACGCTAGCAGTGAAGACCAGAAAATCTCCCCGAAAGAGGATACAAGAGGAAGAAGGCGGTGCCAGTGGTACGGAGGGGGAGCAATCAGAGATATCCGATGCTGAGTCCATGGCGTCCCGGGCGTCCCAGGCGTCCCAGGCGTCAAAGTCGTCGCAGTCCAAGCCCACGTCGTCGTCCAAGTCCAAGTCCAAGTCCTCGTCGGCGTCTGCGTCGCGGCGAGCCGTTGGTGTGCCGATAGAGGAGATCACCCAAGACCAGATGCAAAAGATAGCAGATTTCTACGAGGGACACCCTATGTACTACGATGTTGGGCATGAGAACTACAAAAACACGAAGTTGAAGGAATGGACTCTGGACAAGTTTAGCGAACAGATTGAGCTTTCTGGTGAGACCTTGTCAGCTTTTGAAATGTTTGAAATTATTTTTAAATTTGTCAAATTTTAATTTTACGATGTTTTACTTTAGAAAACATTGTATTAAATGTCTTAATGGATTTTGTCTGTGTGTTGCAGTCCAAGCCATACAGAGGCATTTCACAAGTTGCCGTACCGAACACTTCAAGCTCAAGAACAGACCCAAAAGTAGCAAGAGTGGATCCGGGGCGGCCCCTCTTACGTCACTCCAGAAGTTCAAACTGAAGGCGTACGAGTTTCTGGACGCCCATCACGTATCACGGACGCTGAAATCGACCTGTGGGAGGGTAAGCATCTGCAAGCAGATTTTCTAAGTTATCAAAGAATTGTCTTAATGTTTTTCTTTGCCAGTGAGTTGCTCACCCTTCTTTCTACTTGCCGCGATTTTACTATTGATGGTTTGAATGCTTCAGCTGGCTGGTGAGGACGAGGATTCGGCGTCGGAGTTGGAGTATGCTGCAGCGTCTGAGTCTGAGCCGGCCACGTCGCAGGGAGTAGGAGCTGCCAGCAAGAAGGACAAGGCTGCATCCGTCAGCGACATGTCCAGGACGCTGATCGCGTGTCTCAAGTCAAGTAGCAAGGCCACTCAGGACGCAGCGGAAAAGGTAAATACTCGACAAAATGCAAAATAAACCATTTTCTGCTACTTCCATCCCAATACAAAATGCAAGTTTTTGTGTATTGAAGTGTAGATGTGTGAGTTGGCGGTTCCTAAAACACCAGCGGTTTAAGCCACTGCCCGTACCAAGGAGGTCCCCTATTTTCATTCTTATTTTCTTTGCAATGTACTGGTTAATTTTAAGTTTTACTTATGGGGGGTTAAGTTTCGACTGGGTTTTTAGTTTTCTGCGTATTTGTGGTTTCTGGGTACATTCTTTAAAAGCTGTATTTACAATTGTTATGTTTACAGGTGCGTGTAGCCCAGACCGCAGCTGCAGATCCGTTCCAGGCCGAGCGTGACGCCTGGGCTGAGTGGATGACAAGCGCGAACAACCAGGTGCCAGCACCTCGGTACAGAGAGTTTCAGCAGGAGACTTTCACCACCTTCATGAAATACGTCCCGCTCATGCCGGGGACTCAGCAGCACCCCCAACAGCAGCCTCCAAAACCCCCATCGCAGTTCGTACAGCCACCCATCCCGATGGTAGATCCTTATCACCACCAGCCGATGTATCTTCAGTCCGTATCCCAGAAACCACAGCAACAGTCGCAGCCGTTTATCCCCTTTGCTACGGCTCCAGTTCGGCAGCAGCAGCCGCCCGATCAGCAGTATGAACAGTTCCAGGTATGTTTTTTTTTCATTGTGATATTAAACAGTACATATTATAATAAAATTAATTTCCAATATTCAGATTTAATGCATGTCATAACCTTTATTAAATTATGGTGATATGATCTCTTGGAAGCAAAACATGCAACAGAAGAGAGAAAATTGCAGTCTCGGTTTTATTGAGACTGTTCATTGACAGCAATGAAATGTACTACACTGTCAACGCCCCCTAGCACCGGCTTAAGCGGTATTCAATCTTCAAATTCACCGAATTACATTTAATGATCCCGAAAGACCAGAAACTATATACAGTATAACTGCACTGAGGACGAAGTACGGGCGACCTTTTACGACCCGCCATACAAACACTTAAGTTTTCTTGCAAAACAGTCAATTGTTATGCCTCTGCTATGTTTCAGTCTCCCAGGTCAGTCTCTGCACCACCTGTTACTTCTGCGACCTATGACCTCTCAGCCTTGCTGGCCTTGCAGTCTCCATTGACAGCCAGCCAAGGATCCAACATCGATGAAGCTGCGTGGCAGCTTTCATCACCCGGCAACATCGGCCTCAAAATGCAGTCACCTGCACAGACGCCAAAATATAGCAGTCTTTCACAAGTGCTAGGTGCGACCAGCAGAGTGCTGGCTAGCACTGAACGTGATAACACAATCGGTGGTGACGACGACAACTCAGAACAGGAGCAGGAGTAGGAGTAGAGACAGGGCATGAAATTCTTCACAATCTGACAGAGACCCACCTCAGCCAAGTAGCCCAAAGTTGTAGTGTATGTACTGACAGTGTGTTTTGTACAATAAAGTAACAATGTGCCTCGTACAATCACAGTAACAGTTTGCCTCGTACAATCATAGTAACAGTGTGCCTCGTATAATTACAGTTACAGTGTGCCTCGTATAATTACAGTTATTAAAATCAATCACGATGAACATTATGTTGTTGTATTATTTACCCACAACTCATCATTTTCGTACTGGTGTACATTTATTTTGATATTTGGCCGACGTCACACCAAAAGGGACTTTCAGACAATACACACTAGTGTTGATCCTGATCAATGGCTACAACGTTAATCTTGAATTAAATAATACATTTATTGCATAGATTGGTCGATAATTGTCTAGTTTTGCTCTGACGAGTGTCAAAATGTGTAAAGCCTGTCCAGACACCGCATCAGAGAAACGTTGCTGGTCTGGCTCTACACGTTTTGCATATGTCCGAATGTCCCTTTTCGCATGACTGGGCCCGTTTCACTAAACTTCGTAAGTCTTAAGAATTCGTAAGTCAAAACTTTAAAATGTTTGTAATTTCTGATATCTTAAGTTAAACCTGCCATGTGACATCTCTTTAGAATCGTCTTGAAAAGACGATTCCAAAGAGATGTCACATGGCAGGATTAGACGAAGTAATAAAAACTTAAAAGAATTCTAAATTTTTGACTTACGAATTCTTAAGACTTACGAAGTTTAGTGAAACGGGCCCCTGTTCTTTTGACTGATTGATTGATTTATTGTTTGAAGTTAAGCTCGGGTGTACCAAACTGTCCGTTTTGTTCAATCAAGTACTGGGTAGAACCATTGATCTTGCGCAAGTCATCCAAATGTGTTGTTCCATGAGAAACACATGCATTCCAAGTTTCAAGTTTCTTTGACCAGTAATTCAAAAGTTATAGCCAATATTAAAGTTTGGTGACAAACAGACAACCAGACAGATCAAAAACAAAATGCCTTCCTGATCTACAAGCGGTGGCATAAAATATAAA
Source organism: Cyrtodaria siliqua (assembly GCA_037043455.1). Taxonomy (NCBI): domain Eukaryota; kingdom Metazoa; phylum Mollusca; class Bivalvia; order Adapedonta; family Hiatellidae; genus Cyrtodaria; species Cyrtodaria siliqua. Next base: position 6,101 of record JAWPHD010015088.1, on the reverse strand, counting down.
GACAATGTTTTAAGAATACCCAATAACAGTTTTAATTTTGCAAACAACATACTGAATAATGGACTGTAATATACGACAATGTACTAAGTCCTGAGAACTGTCTATGGTTGCATCCAGTACATGCATATTGTTACACAGAATACAGACGTTACTGTTGGTTTATTGCCACATCTTGCCATGGCACACTCCCGGCAGGACTGCAAAAGTAATTCTTGAGGTATGCGCGCAGTTCTTTGCCTGGTCCGGTCAATCTTGGTCCGTTCCCTGCTGCTTGCACATCTTCGAGCACGGCTTGGTCTCGCCATGCACCCGCGATGAACTGGCCCTGCTCATCTTCCCGGTCGAGATCGGCATTCTGGATGTTGGGGTAACGAGTCCTCATGAGGTTGTGTAGGGTCATGCAGGCCATGACGGTCTTAGTTACTGTCGACGGTCTCATTCCCAGGGTTGTTAGAAGACATCTGAAGCGATTGGCAAGTATACCAAACGCATTTTCAACCACACGGCGTGCCCTGGAACACCGGTAATTGAAGATCCGCTCGTCCCGTGCCAGGTGACGATGAGGGTAGGGCTTTAACATGTATTGCCGAAGGGGGAAGGCGTCGTCTCCGACCATGTAGTAGGGTGTGTCCCGGTCGTCATTAGGCAGGGAATCCGGTTGGGGGAGTCCGATCGTTCCCTCACGAAGACCTGGCTCTAGCCGCGACCGGTTAAAGATGCCGGCATCGGAACACGACCCTGGTGACCCCACATCCACCCAGATGAACTTGTAGTTCGAGTCTACCACCGCAAGCATGACGATAGAAAAGAAGCCTTTATAGTTGTAGTAGAGTGAGCCACTCTTGGGGGGCTTCTTGATTGCGACGTGCTTCCCATCGATCGCGCCACAACAGTGGGGGAAGTTCCACCTGTCTCCGAATCCCTCGGCCACCGGGCGCCATTCATCTTCTGTCTGGGGAGTGGCCCACATCTCATCCTCGTATACGTCGTAGATGGCCTGACACACCTCGGGGATGAAAAGGGCGATGGTGTTGTGTGGGACACGAAACGCAAACGCAAGATCGTGGTACCTGCTTCCGGTCGCCAAAAACCTCAAGGTGATTGCCAGCTTCAGCCCAGGGTCCAAGGGGGTTCGATGCCTGCAACAGAAGAGGATGAAATATGATTAAACCTTAGCAAGAATATAATGTTTGGAGGGAATTTTGTTTGCAAAATACGGATTAACTTACGTTGTACTCTTGGTAATGCGGGGGCCAACTCGGTTAAGCAACTCATAGTACATCTGTGGCTCCATGCGGAGGAAGGCTTTGAAGTCGGCAGCGTGCTCGGCCTCGAGTTCCTTCATGAGAGTCTCGTACTGGCCGAAAAGGGGTCTGCGTAGGATCCACTCTCGCACCCACCAGCGTCTTTCTCTTCTGCGGGCCCTCTGTCGCTCCCTCTCGGCGGCTTCTAGTATTGCCGCCAGGACCAGGTTGTACTGGAACCTTGCTTGAGCCAGTTCGTGTTCGAGCAGTGCCATTCGAAGTCTCCTCGGTGCAGCCATAGTGATGAACTGACAATGTCAGGTAGGAAGAACGGAATAGCTCGGCACCCAAGTCCGTGTTACATCGGACGAGCATCGGCCGGTCATTGTTCAAAGCCCGTTAACAACCCGGCCGGCGATCGCACGGTGTCCTGTTACCTGCTCGGGTACCGGCCGTATTCCTTCCGATGTCCGGCCGACCTCCGGCCGACCTCCGGCCGGTAGTTGCTGCCACATCGGCAGAAAAAAACTCCCATTTTGAGACAGACTCCGTACGGTCACCGGCCGGTGTTCGGTCGGTCGCCTGAAGATGTCCGGACGGAGTCCGTTCACGTCACCGAGCTCTGCTTCCGATGAGGAGAGCTCGGTGGCACCAAAAAAATCCACCGAGCTCTACCGATGCCGGACATCGGCCGGGCTATGTGACTGGGCCATACTCATTTGACCTTTGACCTCCTCAGAAATCGATTCCATCATCCATAAAACAATCAATCTGAAACTAAATCACTATTTAACTAACCAAACAAACAAATTCAATACTCTCACAATAACTAGCAATAATTTTAGAAATCATGACCTCTTCTCTAATAATAAACTAATAAATAAAGTTATCTGGGATACAATCTATTACCGGCGAGCATGGGGAGCCATATTATAAAAGACCTACATAAAGACTGCCCCTATTGCTCTGTCCCATTCACTACTAAACACTTTATTCTCGACGAACTGAGAAATAACCTAAAAATTAAACTTCAACAACTATCTATTTCGTTTAACCTTACAAATATACTAGACCCTGAAAAACGATATAGGCAACACGTTTTTAGAGCGCTTAGTGACTTTATTAAGGATTCAAATTTACAAAAGAAGATATAACTTTTTGAGTGTTTTTGCTGGATATCATATATTTATAGGTTATTAGATTTGTATTGGGATATGTGCACGAGTTCTTTTGCGTATTAACATTACACACCCAATATGACTTTACTACACGTCAATATGGGAGAATATTGGCGTTTCCTGTTACATTGAATGTAAAAGTAATATACAAAGATAGTATAAAACAGCAATACCTTTTCATTAGTTATATATTCATATTTCTATATATTTCTATTAGTCCCAGTTGATTACTATTATTCAGTATAATCATCCAGAAAATAAGAAATTTAGTCTACTTATGATTAAACATATATCCCTCCCCAACACCATAATATAAGTGGTTGAATTACAATTCATACACACTCCGCTCCCTCCCCACGACCCCACCCCATTTCAATGTTATACAGTCAAGTGCCAGATAGGTTAGCATACTGATTATCTGGACTTGACTGGGACTAGTTTATATATTTTGTCCATATTTAACTCATACTATCTTATATATAATGCCTACTGCGCGTGTAACCATTGTTGGGGAACAACTTAGACTCAACAGAGGACACCGGCTTAGCATTAACATGCATGCACTTTCTTAAATTACCTATTTACAATGTAACAGGTTTGAATCATATTATCTTATGTTGGATTTTAGTATGGTAATTCGTTTTTAATGAACCATGCTTGATTAACGGCAGTTGCTCGACTTTTCTGTGTTTGCTATCTCACTTGAGGTATCTGTATTTTGAAATAAGGTGCCGAACACTGATAAATCTTGTATTTTATTGTGTGTTTGGTACATTATCTTCATAGGTCTCCATATCTCCACTAGATTCCTTTCGTAAAGCCGTAATGGACTTTCTTTCAGCTACATAAATCTTTTATAAGGAGTGGTGGAGAATAACCATTTTTAATTAATTATCAGTAATCTATGTTTCGAACAGTATTACTGCTGATCACTGCATATATCTGTATCTCCCTCCCACATGAATCTAATGTGGAGATGTTGCTCTATATTTAATTAAACAGTAATAATTATATGCCTTGTGCAGCACTATAGCTGATCATATCACATAATATCTGTACCTCCGTCTAATCATTGCCCTTATCCAGTGTTATCTTCACGAGATAGTAAGCGAACGGATGCTGCACCCCCCCCCCCCCCCCCCCCCCCCCGTCAGAGGTATAATGTTTTTTTTACAATGGAATGCTAGGAATGTGACAAACCTAACAGCACAATGCCACACTATGCAACACTACGCTAGAACAAGTACTCACACTTTAATAAATTCGATATTATGTGATCACTAACAGAAAATGATGTGTGTTCGCTTACTGTGTAATTAACAAATATTGTCCTTGTGTGGTCGCTTACTGTGTAATTAACAAATATTCTCCTAAGTAAAACTGTATTAATACGCAATAAGATATTATGACGCATTTTGACAGACGATCAGTCGGTGTTTGTAAACAAAAGGTCGCTTATTCATTGATGCCCTAAATATGAAACAATGTTCAGAATAAAGGCAATTTATTATTTATTTAGGTCATACATACCTATTTTATCAAAATTTCACTAAGTCAACTTTTTATCATCTGTTTAAACGGTTATAAATCGAGTTATAATCGTGCTACAAGCAGACGGTCTGTGACTGTGTCTATATATGTTACTAAAAATAGAATAGTCAGTGCTCGCTGAAAAGCTTGCTCAGACAAAAATCTACGGAAGCTAATTCGGGCCATATGAGTTAGCTAAAATATGTTTAAATATGAAATTGGTAATGAATATCAGTCATCTGAAACATCACTGAATGTAAAAAACAAACCATGGACGTAATATTTACAGCACTTCAGTTTCCCATCCATTCCAACACTTACAAAAAGCACCGCCCATCAGTGCCTTCAGCACTTTGATTTATATTAAAGGATTTGTAGTGCTGTGGACGAGCATTCGACCAAACACCTTGGAACAGTTTTATTTTTATTTTTATATTTTTTAATTTCTGGTTATATGCACTCAAGACCAACACGAGCAATGAAAGGACACATTACGGATACTGTACATATATAAATACATATTAGTAAATATTTTTATTCTTACCTCCTGGAGAGTCTTAAGAAACTAATGATCAAAAATTTAAAGTCCAATCAACATAGGGCAAATAATCTCCCGTAGCAGTTTTATATAAAATATCTTCTGAATTGCACGGCCAATCCCATATGACTACCACTGTTGTCTGCCTGGTTCTTTCCATTCCTCCTTTCCTAATAACATGTTTATATTTATGTAAACATTCCATTTTAACCTTCCAATGAAAAACTCGCCAAAAGGCCTAGTGTCATAGGGCGAGCATGGATAAAAACGTTTTCTACTACTACTACCTTTGACCTCCAAGTGTGAACGAGGTAAAAGTTAACAGACGACGGACAACACCATCCCATAAGCTGTCACAGGATGACCCTAGTGGTTGGGGCTAACTCAGGAAAGAATCAATGACGGTGAATGAATTTACATAAGTTTAATGAAACTTTTATAATATGATAAATATATACAATTATCTAAAAAAAAACAAGCGAATACACAGATGAAATATGAAAAGAATGTTCTCATGAACGTTTAAGACGTTCTTAGTATTGTAAAAAATACTGAATGTATAAGACACTAAAGTGTTGTTAAAGTTATAACAATGTTGATCTATGATCTAGCGCGATAACTGTGATGCGCGAGAGCTCATGAAGATGATGATGCGCGAATCCAATGGCTTATTGTCATCAAATGCCTTCTGTAAGGGTTGATGACGCGATGTAATGATGGTTAACCTCCATTGAGATTGATGGTGATGTTCCTCCAGTGAGGACTGATAACAGGCCCACATTGAGTCCCGGGGGTTGTCGCTACTAAAACCTGGCCATGCTGCGCAGGTACGGGGACCGTCTCCACCGCTCTTTACGTTAATCGTGGAAGCTTAGCTCCACTCCAACCCTGGATGGCTTATATCCTGGATGGCTTAGGCTGTAATTATGCATACGTTTTAGATGTCGGTTGACACACATAACAATCTTGCATAATTATCATTACCCAAACAAATCATTATTCAATAAATATATGTAAGCTGTACTAATGATGAGTAGCAATGTATACATATTCTACAACGCCATGTATACGCCATGTACGTCGCTGTTAATCAAAGCCCCTAATACATGTAATATAAAACATTATCAAATCACTCGTATATTACACTCACTGAGTTATGCATGCATGTCAACTAATGACCACATTATACAACGCGATGCATACGCGTCGAACATTTATCCTAGTCACTCATCTCATTTATCCTAGTCACTACTAATTATTACAATCACTGAGTTATACACCAACGTTAACTAATGCACCTATTATCCACTGTTATCTAATTAATATTGTTTTACAATTAATGATCAATTACAATAATTACATCTAATAAAGTAACTTCAAAATCATATGCTAGTCTAAAGTTAATGTTTGAGAAACATCAAAGCTAACCGGATGTCGTAACCGCCAACCAAGATGGCGCCGCCCATTGAATACAAATGTACGTATTCAATGTACGATAAAATTTAATAAAATAAATACTGACCACATATTGCCTGTGAATTTCGCCGTCCAACTTCTGTTCCAAACAAAGCAACTTTCAAGCAATCCACGGCCAGAACTAGGAGACAATGG
>JAWPHD010015087.1:0-57330 GCA_037043455.1 Cyrtodaria siliqua | reverse complement strand
TGCTCATTATAACATGAAACAACTCAATATCGATACTGTATCAATCGTTGACAAAATGTGTTATGCTTAAAACAGAAAACATTGTCGGGGAAATGCATGAAAATGCAGGAAATAGAAGAGGTGGTGAATGCCACAGGACCCCACTAAAAAGGGAATTGCCTCGGTTAAATTCCAGGGCTTGCTGCGGGCGTGATGTATATGAATTGGTCTGTGGGTTGGGTGGGGTGGTCCTTAGATGCGCTACAGAGACCGTATGCTGTCCTTATATATGTTATATATAGAGCCTGAGATGTAAACGGCAATTGCATTTAACCTTGTCTCTTGTATGCACGTTTCGTAATATATATATTCATATTCCTTCTAAACATACCCAAATTTAATATTTTCAATTGTACGTGTATCGAACCGTGAAGTGATCAGTACGTTGTATTGAAAATCGGATGACAATGTTTAAGGCGATTGCTTACGACAGCTTATGATGAATGTAAAAATTGAAATCATTTGAAAAATAAGATAAATAAAAAAAACGTGCAAATATTTTGGCCTTAAGTATATTTTATGAACCGTGCAAATAGTTTGGCCTTAAGTATATTTTATGAACCGTGCAAATCTTATATAACACTTTAACACGGGGACTGTCGAAGGACAGCGCGCTCGACTACACGCATGTGTATATAGATCAATTGTATTGGCTCTCTAGATGTTATCTTAGCCGAGTACTCAAATCATGAAATGCCAAATTTCTGAACCAATCAGATTTATTCCGTAGTAGTTTAGTATAATATTTTTTTGAAATATCTTAACTTTATATGGTTTAAAAATGTTGTCTTACATAATGCTCGAACCCTGAACCTTCGGTTCAGTAGACACATAGTAGACGACGCTCTAACCGACTGAGGCGCCAGAGGCGCAGAACTTTCGCAGTTGATTTTGTTGCGGTATTAAAATAGTATATAACCAATGCCATGATCTACAATCTGATTGGTTCCGATAATTTGGCATGTGAGCGATCTCTTAGTGTTTCGTGGGGTAGGGGGCGCACACAGGTGAAGAAATATTGTCTTCTTAGTTTGTCGTGAATGTTTCGGACACTGGTACATGCGCCGCAAATGTTATTTTTAAAAAAAGAGAAGCTTTTTTTATAATATTTGCGGCTCAAGTGACAGTGGTTTTGGAGGGGGCGTATATTAATAAAGTCCTGAGAAAGTGAAAAGTTTCATTAGACTTACCTTTTTTTAACGGATATATCGCATTAATTTATGTTCAATTTCTGTAAAATATATAGGCTTAATTTTTTAATCTGGTGTTCTTATTGCAAATCGTATTGTTTCAAAGGTAAATGCAAGATCAGGCTACATTTGTTATACAAGCATACATGGTTGCTGTCTCACTATCATATATGAAAGAAGATTTTACTCTCGTCAGTTATATTATAGGTTATTGCATTTGTATGGCTAAATATTACTTGGAACGAGTTGTTTTGGCAAAGGACGACGAGCTTGCGAGCTTGCGAGTCGTCCTGCGCCAAAACAACGAGTTCCAAGTAATATTTAGCCATACAAATTCAATAACCTTTTTATTGTATACTTTCATATTGTTTTTGATCAATGTTAATTGTATGACTATTACTTTTCATTGTATTTGTTTTATTTTTTATAGCTTTTGATGGAATTCCTATCTTGCCATTCAGTTTCATTTTGTGTGGATGATTATTTTGCGCGAAAACGACGTCGACGTCGGATGACGTCATTAAAAACATCAAGCGATTTTCTGAAGTTTGTTTACCATTCGATAATGTTAAAAACAGTGGATGAGTGACCATATGAATTATTTTATCAATTTTTGCCATTATATAAAGGTTGAAAAAAAACTCGTATTTTTTTGTTGACACTATAGGAAGGATTCCGTTATTTTTATTTGAAAGAAGTTCCTTATTTCTATTTCGCGGCACTTAGCAAGCACGAGCAAAAGTTCCCGTGCAATATCAATGCGTGCAATATCGTAGATTATTGCATACTTTCATATTGTCCCGTTTAGTTTGCATTGAGCTAAGCGTGCAATAGTCTACGATATTGCACGCATTCATATTGCACGGGAACTTTTGCTCGTGCTTGCTAAGAGCCGCGAAATAGAAATAAGGAACTACTTTCAAATAAAAATAACGGAATCCTTCCTATAGTGTCAACAAAAAAATACGTGTTTTTTTCAACCTTTTATGGCAAAAATTGATAAAATAACTGAAATGGTCACTCACCCACTGTTTTTAACGTTATCGAATGGTAAACAAACTTTAGAAAATGGCTTGATGTTTTTAATGACGTCATCCGACGTCGACGTCGTTTTCGCGCAAAATAATCATCCACACAAAATGAAACTGAATGGCAAGATAGGAATTCCATCAAAAGCTATAAAAATAACACAAATACAATGAAAGTAATAGTCATACAATTAACATTGATCGAAAACAATATGAAAGTATACAATAAAAAGGTTATTGAATTTGTATGGCTAAATATTACTTGGAACTCGTTGTTTTGGCGCAGGACGACTCGCAAGCTCGTCGTCCTTTGCCAAAACAACTCGTTCCAAGAAATATTTAGCCATACAAATTCAATAACCTATAATATTGCACGCTTAGCTCAATGCAAACTAAACGGGACAATATGAAAGTATACAATAAACAAAATTACAATACAAGGAAAGCAAAACCAATTGCGTAAGTACTAATTCCCTCTTGTAAATGGGATGAAAGCACTTCCTTTTATTACAATGGTGCTAAAGACTGGAATTCTCTACGAGTGTTATACACACTGAACAAAATTCCTAGTTACTCGCTTTTCAGGATGGCGAAACCACGTGACTTTTTGATCGGTTTCACGGCAAAACATGTCAACAAAGCGTTCGATTTTCTTCATAACTTTCTTAATATTAAACGACTTTTGTTCAAATAAAGCGCACATACCCCTCCAATGTAAGCTCTTTCCTCCGCCGCAAGAGGAAATTTCGTTCATTTATTACCTTCTAAGATTAGCCCTCCCAAAATGTACACGGTCCTGGATGTCTTTCGTTTCAATCTCAGTTAATCTCAGAAAGTACTAGATAAATCGAATTACCTCGATTAATCGATCGAATTAATCGATTCGGCGGCGAAAGGATGAAGGGATGAGCTCACTGCGGAAGGGTATGTGCACTATATTTGAATAAAATTCGATAAATATTAAGAAAGTTATGAAGCGAATACCAACCTGAATATAGCGTTGACACCGTGAAACCGATCAAAAAGTCACGTTGTTTCGCCACCCAGCTTTTGTATCTTTTATTTTAAACATGTTTTAGAATAGAGTGATAAGTATTTTGTTTTGACCAATAGTTTGTAAAACATTTAGTTTGAGTTTAAACTGACACATCTTTTGAGAGTTAGGTACTTAGGTAGCGACCATTTTGATTTCGGTGGGGAGGGGGTGGGTGTGTGGGGTGGGGGGGGGGGGGGTGTGCGTGTGGGCGGGGTGTTCCCAAAACAATATTCTGGCCCTTGAATTGCTTGGAAAAAATCCTGGCTCTGACTTAAAGCAAAAAACAACAACAGTCCCTGAAATTGTTGAGGGAAAAAAAATCCAGCCTTCTCTCACATATTTGGAAAAAAATAATCTGGCTGAGAGTCCAATTAGAGGAAAAAATAATCCGGCTCCCTCTTCAGTCTATATGATAAATGTAGATCTACTTCATCAGCCACTGGATTATTTCAACATGAAAATGTTTAACCACAATCTGGCTACATCCACAACTTCTGCTCAGAAGTTTATTGAAATCTCCATTGGAATGAGTTGTAGAAGACAGTGATAGTATTCATGGTTGTAATAAAAGTTTTAACCCGGTAAATGAAAACACTTCACTGTCAAACTACAAGACACGCAGTCCCATACAAGGCACGCTGTCCTAGTAAATGAAAGCACTTTACTGACGGTCCGTATTGTGTTTGCATTCTTCACCAAAAAACGTTTCTATGTAAAATGAAACGTATCAGACAACGAGAGAAAAGCTAGTGTAATATAATAACTCAGTAATTCAGCATAGACATATTTATAAAAGTTTGCATCAATATTTACCAATTACCAACTATTTGTACTTTCAGCGACAAAAATATAATATTATGGTTAACTCCTGGTAGGACATACTTTGTAACTTCAACACAGTCGTATTATAGCTAGGTTGTTACACTTTTCAAAACAATATCTATAAAAACACTTAACTTCTTAAGTTTTTGTTCATTATTTGTATTCATCACTTCCTCTTAATTATATATGGGCCGTTTAAAATAGTATGACTGTATTTGGTTTTTTTCTTTCTTTCTTCTTTAAAGTGTTTACAAACAAGCAGATAATGGTATTCATCTCCTACTTCTTGAGAATCACACAGCATACAGAGTCTTTCGTTGAAATAATATGCCATCTACCTGTTTCAATATGTAGTCTATGATTTTTTTGTGCAAAATTTTATAACTTGCCTGGAAAAAATATGTAGGAGGAATAAATAAGTTATATATATATAATTGCTTTTTCAAAACTTGTTTTAAAAATTCTATAGATACTGCTACTAGATGATGATATGGTAACGATTGTTTGCCATTTTTGTATAAAAACGTCTTTGAATTTTTTATTTAATTTCTTTACCAGCCATTTGTTTGCGAGTTCCAGACACCTGAATAACCTGCAAATTAAATGTTTAACATTATCAATCCACACGGACTGTATGTGTTTCGTATAATAAAGTACAAACATGACAGAGTATATAACAAAGAGGACAGTTTTTCATTTTTATTATTTTCAATTAATTTTGTCCAGAAAGAAACAGTTCGAGTTTGGATTTCGACATGTTGTTATCCATATATCATTGAGGAGGGTGTTGAACGTTTTAAACTGAATGCGTATTTATAGAATTTAAGTTGTACTCGTTCAATAATATCAATATTGCCAAACCCCCAAAAAATAAAACTGATTTTACCATTTTTTCAAATAACTCTATTTGAATTTCTACAGGCAAATTTAGAAATCTTATTCTTTTTAGAAGTGCAAATAGAGCTTTATTTATTTAGTAAAACATCACGGCAAAATAGCTTTATTTGGCATATTTTAGAATTAGGAACATCGAAAGCGGCACTAATTCAAAACAAGCAATAATGCATTGTGAATGAAATCTATATATATTTCACACTCGTTGCGTGTGGAATATCAATCTCTCCCAGAGGCCATTACACTGACCTCATATATATTTCATTGCTTTTTTCAAAACTTGTTTTAAAAATTCTATAGATACTGCTACTAGATGATGATATGTTAACGATTGTTAGCCATTTTTGTATAAAAACGTCTTTGAATTTTTTTTTTAATTTCTTGACCAGCCATTTGTTTGCGAGTTCCAGACACCTGAATAACCTGCAAATTAAATGTTTAACATTATCAATCCACACGGACTGTATGTGTTTCGTATAATAAAGTACAAACATGACAGAGTATATAACAAAGAGGACAGTTTTTCATTTTCATTATTTTCAATTAATTTTGTCCAGAAAGAAACAGTTCGAGTTTGGATTTCGACATGTAGAGGCATTACACCTAGTTATCCATATATCATTGAGGAGGGTGTTGAACGTTTTAAACTGAATGCGTATTTATAGAATTTAAGTTGTACTCGTTCAATAATATCGATATTGCCAAACCCCCAAAAAATAAAACTGATTTTACCATTTTTTCAAATAACTCTATTTGAATTTCTACAGGCAAATTTAGAAATCTTATTCTTTTTAGAAGTGCAAATAGAGCTTTATTTATTTAGTAAAACACCACGGCAAAATAGCTTTATTTGGCATATTTTACAATTAGGAACATCGAAAGCGGCACTAATTCAAAACAAGCAATAATGCATTGTGAATGAAATCTATATATATTTCACACTCGTTGCGTGTGGAATATCAATCTCTCTCAGAGGCCATTACACTGACCTCATATATATTTCACACTCGTTGCGTGTGGAATACCAATCTCTTCCAGACACTGACTTCTGTAGTAGCTTGCGATCACATGATAATTTGTCACATGATCATAACTAAAATTTCAAAATGGCGAACAGAACTTCATCACCGTCATTCTCGCCCTCGATCGATACTAGTATGAATTTGAAAAATTCGAAATGACGTCAGTATGCATCACCGTGACACCACCAACTATCGGCTGCTGATTGACACGTAAACAGTCGACAGAAACACGACTTATTTTCTACATTTTGATATATATTTCAAGTTAGTAATTTACATTAAGGTAGGTTGTTAAGAGCTATGTGATATGCTGTACTGCACGTGTTGGTGGTGCGTATTTTGAATGTTTTGACGGCGGAGTGATATGCCAAAGTACAAACCTTGATTCTACCGCAATATAATTCTGAGTATCATTTACTGCATATTTAAAATATTCAAGCCGAAAAATTGTTTTCTTTTGTAATTTAAGCATTTCATATAAAGTTAAGTCAGAAAAATATTAGTGCAATCAAGAATTTTTTATCGTATGCCAAGTTTCTTGGTATTTGAAGAGACGTTGACAGAGGTGTATGTGTATGCAAGGAACGACAACTCTGGGTAGAGAGTGGTGGAATATGTCCGAGGCGTAGCTACTGTGTACGCATGTATATAAGCACAAAAACCGGCAAAAAACACACACATACACACTTAGAAATATCTCGGTTAGCCCGTACCCGATATTATTTTTCTTTCTCCAGATGGCTAGATAGGTAGGACAATTATTTTGTTTGCCTTCCATCTATATGTCGGATTTGTGTGTGAATGCTGTTTAAAGTTTAACTGCTTGTTTGGACTTAAAACACTACTTTTTGTACGTATTGCTATATTCTATATTGATTTTCGTGTACTGGGTGTGTATTGCAATACTGAATCATAAATTTTCTAAAACAGTTATTAAACAAGAAGTCCAAGAGGGCCTGTGGACGCTCTACTGGCTCAAACGGCTCTTATATCAAGGGTTGTCGACATACAATTTCCATCAGTACTTCTTTTAAAACATTGCAAAAACAACAGGGCTAGGAAGGCTTAGATTGCTCACCTGGTAATCATGGGCAATAGGTCTGCTGTGTGTAGTCTGGCATGTTTTTTTTTTAATTTGTCCCACTTTCTTCTATGAATGAAATTTCATAAAAATGGGTGGGGGTTTATATTAACATTCTAAACAAATATGGTAAAGTTCAGATAAAAAATGAAGTAACTACAGATTTAACAAAGGAAAATACTATACAGTATTTTTCAACAAATCAAGGGTCATAACTCTGTCGTTAGCTGGTTTTCGAACTTGTCCAAGATTTCACTGATTTACCGTGCTTTGCAAAACTAGACATCCTGCCAAATATCGTAGAAATCCAACAAGCCGATTAGGAGGAGTTGTGCCAACAATAAATGCCAAAGGGCCATTACGCCGTCAAAAATCCGCGAACTGGAACAAAAGCGCGATATAAACAACTTACCGATGCTTCCTGCCAAGTTTGGTCAAATCTAACACGGCGTTAACAAAAAAAAAAAAAAAAAAAAAAAAATTTAAAAAAAAAATAAAAAACAATTAAAAAAAAACAAGATTAAAACAAAAAAACAACAACATAAAATATGTAAATATTAAAAAAAAAAAAAGGTAATTAAAAAAAAATAAAATCATCGGTCATCTAAATCGCGGCCCCTTGCCGCATGTGCACGACTGGTAAACGCGCAAATCATGCAACGCCAGTGCTATGCTAAAATAAGCAACTTCCGGGGACGCATTAAATTTACAAAAATTAACACCAACACGTCAGAGCCCAGACATTAGAAAACCACCGTAAGGCCCCAGCTAGAAGAGTATGTGATTTAGGTTGTCTGTCTCTCGAAACACGTTCAGATGCGCTTCTTATTGATGTTTTTTTGTTTTTTTTAACAATTGCCCATATTTTAGTTCCGATGTTCAGCGTATATTGAGCATACTATGAGAATTACTCTCCACATGCATCCTTTATCAAATCGTCAAATCCATACATCAGCCAACTATTAATAGTCCTAATTTCATTAGACAATTGTCCTGTGAAACAAATTACACAATGATGTACTTGTGCTCCCTGACATGCTCCGCTTTAAGAAAGGGGTAGGCCAAATCCACTACACTGCCCTGACACTAATGAGAAACACTTTTTTTATCCTGTTTTTAAACATGTCTTTAAAAAGACTTACTTAAAACCTAACACTTTTACGTATCACTTATCATGACTTTTTGTCTTACTGTCATACTTTTACTATTTTAGTGAATCTGCACAAATGCGCACATTTTCACATAAAACTTGAATGAGACAGTTGCAGGTTGTAGAGATAGATATTTCACTGGCTCAAATCGTTCACCGAAGTCTCAAATTTAGATATATATATTTCACTAGCTCAAATCTTGCACCGAAGCCGCAATTCTAGCACCATCTACCACCATCAGGCAATGGTCATATTTCCTCTATTTACGAAAGATACGTGCGATTAAAGTAGTGTAATGCATGCATTCCATCATACAATGTGTCACTATTCATCATAAACGATGAAAACTGGATATAGGGAAAGAAAGGTATGTTTACCAGCTTTTGTTTTGAACGTTTCCGCTTCATCGGAAATTTAGGGGAAACTCAGTATTTTTCAGATTTCAAAGCAGAAATTGTATTGTAACATATTGTAATTATAGTCAGGTAGAACTGCTATCTTCTATTTTGATACATTGTTGCAAAATGAAATAGTGTGGAAACAGCAAGACAACTCACTTTGAGTTTGTAAATTTCGGGCGCTCAAATCCAGCCACAGAAGTTGCTCAACTTATTTTGCATAACGCCGATGGCGTATGATTTGCGTATTTACCAGTCGTGACTTTTAATAATTCATTTACGACAAACTTTCAGTGATATTATTTATAGAGTTTGAATTCATATATTTTTTCGCAGATCCACATAAAACCTACTCTTTATTCAGAAAATAATGCATAACCAGTACAAAAAAAAAATCCATAGTGTGTGTGCGTGCGTGCGTGCGTGTGTGTTTGTTGTTGTAGTAGTTTTTGTTGTTGCTGTTGTTGTTGTTTTTCATTACGAACTACCATTTCAGGGAAGTCGTACACATTTACCTGAAAAATGCATGCAGACGTTTGTTCGCACGGCGCAAGAAAATTACGTCTTTTTGTGAAGGGGTTGTATTTAGTAAAACGTTAACAGTCAGAAAACGATATGGGCTCTATATATTTCTCTTGCTACGAATCGATTTGGCTGACATTAACAAATAACATATCAAAAAATCGATATATGTTTTCGGGCACGTTTATCTGAATTTTACATCAAACATATTTTTGTTGTTGAGAAAAATGGAAATTTCAAAAACACAAATGTTCAATGTAGTTTTCGAACACGTTTACAGCTGAACAATTTTTTTATATCAGACAATCGCTTTAACAATCTATAATATTTTCTCAAAATTTCGTACAACTGGCACCAGTACAAATAAAATTATGCAAACTTTCTGGGAAAATGTGTGTCTGTAAAACGGCGTCAAAAGCGAAGAACCATACATTCTTTACACAGTCATATCTTAAACGCCTTAATGATTATCAAAAAAAAAATTAGTTCTGACATTCAGAAAAGGTTAAATTTTAATTTCGTATAAATTTCATATGCAGTTTCAAAAAAAAATCATAAGTGTGATTCCACCTTAGCAAAGTCACAGTGTAGCCATCTGTATATTTTCGAGAGAGATGGTGTAGAAACTGCGAATTGTTAACGATTTAGACACAGAGTAGACCTTAATTTTGGACACGGTGTAGCCATATTTCACAGTGGGATACATAATGAAGAATTCTTTGTACTAAAGAAAGCTTACGCATTGCTATTGCTTTTCTTTTATTGTTATTGTTAAGCTTTGTCTCTTTACCGTCATTGTATGGGTTTCAAATCGATCTTCCTTCACTTGTAAACATCCAGTATCAATATATTGTTAAAATATATGAACATTTCCCGCGACCAAAATCAATCAAACATACTTATTTTCTGTCCAGTCAAATGTCACTGGACATTGTTTTTGGCCAGCCATAAACTATATTTCGCTTCTGTTTTAAATACATACACATTTCAATCTCTGCAAATGTCAATGCGAGTTTTATAAGGTTTGACAGGAACATAATAACTTGAACTTTATGTCGCCTACTGCAGATGGGTAATTTGATACTCCTGTAAAAGTTTATCACAGAAATGGAGTTTAAACTGTCAAATATGATTACTGTTGTATTGTGTTATAGTCAGACAACCAAATTCATTTGCAATAACTCTTTTTACATTTGTTTAAACTTATTTATTTTACATGGATTGTAAGAATCACTCTCAATGTCTTCTTAGGTAGAACCAGTACTAAGCAATGCAGATAAAGACTTGAGTTCTTGCTCAGGGACACAACACATATGATTCTTTTTATATTAGTATGTGTTCGAAATGTAAATGAGTGTCCGTGACTAAAAGTTTAACATATGCTGGTTCCCGGTATCGGGCCAAATCCGAAAAAAAAATCACTTTTTATTTAGAGCACCTCCCAAAATTCAACTTTCTTGTTATCGGCTATTTTTAGAAATTCGGCACTTCAATGTTGTTTTTTTGTTTTCCCCTTTCAGGTAGCCCAATATGAAGTATATGTTTCTGAGGTATTTTTGAGGCTGAATCTAAATCTGTCATCGGTTTTGTTATAGCCAGTGTTAATTGCTATTGCAATGCCACAGCAACATGATATCAATTCGGCTGACATTTTTTGATACAACATGATACCCTTAGATTAAAATGTCATTTTATGAACAATACAAGTTGACAAACTGGATAATTGCATTAATTATACAGCAAGTCAAAATAACCTATATGTTGACAAACATTTAATACACAACAACCAAATTTAAGATCAATTTCAAGTTTTTAAAAAAATATATTTATCTAAATCAAAAAAAAAATCTCTGTTTAAAGGGACACTGTAACTTTGAGATTATAAAGCACAATATACATATATAATTATGTTAACGACATTACACAACTACAATACTGAATATTCCAATGATATCTTCTTCAGACGGTACTTGTATTTAAGTGGACTTTTCATTTCTCTATATCCAAAACATGTAAAGATTCTGGAAATAAATATGTTACTAAACAAATAAAAAATCGTTCTACTGATTCATTAAAAGAATAAATGGTTAAGCGATAATTAATGACCTTAAGGAACCATATGAATAGTAAGCGTAAGGCATGTTTCCAGATTCCTTGTGTTCTTCCTCTCTCTCTGGGGTGGCTCTAAATATTTTTAATTATGGACAGTGTCCCTTTAATATTGATAAGTGGGAAACATCCATATTACTTCTAATACGAGCTTTAAAAGGCTGTATAACTCTGCCGAAATGAAGTCAGAGTTATTGGTCATGGATAACGACGTTTCTTGTGGTAAGATGAAAATGTGTTATGGAAAATATGAATGCTGACAACAGTGTTTGACCGCGTTAACAGTTACTATAAACCCTCGATTTTGTCAAGATGAAGATTACTTGAAACATGTTTGATGTACGGACATATCACTTTAGGCGAGACACCATGTTGCGCGCAACACTTGTTTTTATATGTTTGAGGATGCCAATCGAAAAAAACAACTAAATTGGTTGAGGATAAATATAAACTCAAGTAGGCATTTTGTCAAGAAATTCGAGGTGTTCAGCAATTAATGGCAACGTAGAGATTGCTGCTGTTTAAACTTGTTATCATACTCTGGGACGAAAATTGATATAAATATTGTTCAGTCATGAACATTATTTCTTTTATTTGGAAACTCTACATATGACATGCTTAAATGTAAAACAATTGATTTTATATCGAAATTGACTGGACAGAAAATTAAGTTTGTTTGATTAATTTTAGGTCGCGAAAAAATGCTCAAATATTTTCACAATATATATCAAGGGAGTTTTATAAGACAAGGAATTTCAATTTGAAACATGTATGACCCACATACAATGACATTTTTAACGTGTTCGTTTGTGTGTAATTTACTTGTTTTTGTGTCAGTTACGAAGCATGCGGACACTTAGGTTTTACTTTGTCCGTCGTCTTGCGGCGTCGTTTGTCGTCGGTAGTCACACGATTGGTTCAGTTAGGAATGACACTAGCTGCGAGGTAGCTTTCATGGAAAGAAAGCTTGATATTGTATTTGAGGTCGCTGGGGTCAAGGTCATTGTTATTAAAAATAGAAAAATGGTTTCCGGACAATAACTCCCAATTTGAAAGATTTACGCAGGAATAGCTCTACCAGAATTGTAATTTAGCTTCAAACTGTATTATAACTTAGTCTTATTTCTGAAACGATTTTAAAGTCGTTACTAAAGGAATCCCGATAAACTGGTACTAACTGGTACTAACAGGGGCGTGGCATACTCCCTTACTCCCAAGAGTAACTTGGAAAAATAAAAAATAAAAAGCCAAACAAGTTGAAGAATGCAATAAAAATAAGAGGGGCGAGAGGGGTACGGGTGGAAATAACCAATTGAAACTTCGCACCTCGTTTTCGGAGTATATTGAAAATAGGCCACGTTACGCCTCTGGTGCTAACTAATTAATTTATCGGGCTACTGTCAGAATTGTCTTATTTATATTTTAAAAAGACTTCTACCTAACTATCTATTTAACCTGATCTAAAACACAGACCTAATCACATTATTAAAGGGACACTGTCTACTTACTCCCTGCTGTCCGTAAGTAAGCAGATATTAAGCATAGCCAACAAATTGTCTGATTTTTATTTAGTGAAATGTATGCATGAAAACATGAGCATAGACCCAGATAAGTCAGTAGTAATACATTCATGAGTTTGAAAAAAAGAGTTTTTATTTGTAAACAATGTGGGACCCACAATGTTTACAGTTTGTGCTGATCACGAGTCATCCATTAGCGCAGTAGGGTTTTATGATTACCTGCGAGTGTTATTTTAGTGTGGGTTACGAGTTCAACCCCACGAAGCGGTTCTTATTATTTTTTTTGTACCGTTGTCGAATTCCGTCAAACAATCTTGGTTTTAATAAGTAAATATTCAATACTGGTTGGTTTGTTATGTTTGTTATAAGCTAAACGTTACGGACATTGTCCCTTTAATCAGGGTCACTATACATTACGTTTATATATCGACCCTGCTTTAATGCTGTTACTATGTGTCTAAAAGAAGTATGTTTTTAACCACAGGTTATTAGGTCCGTGTTTTAACCTAATTTTTTCAATACATCAGTTTTTCTGAATCTGAATCTGAGTAGATACGTCGAAGTAACCAATACTGGCTTTTATTCAACGGGCTGGTGTGCGCGTAAAATTTAGTCTGGTAATGTTAATTCACTTTTGAAGCTTTCGATGGTCTGTTGGTTCACAATATTGTCACTGAGTTTATTCCAATCTATCACTGTTCTTGGGAAGAAAGAGTATTTGAAATTATCACTATTTGTCTGTATTAATTGGAAACACTTTGTGTTATTGTTCACTTGGTTTGCAACAATGTTTTTATGTATGTAGTCCTCGTATTTCTTAGCTCTAATTGTTCGTTTAGGCCTAACATCTCACATCATTTGTATGACATATTTATGTGTGGACGTCATTCATATATTTATTTGTTCATTTATTAATTCATTCAAAATTGCTCAGACAACACAATATAGAACTACAAAGCGGGCCTCACAGTCGAGGTATATGTCACATGACTATGACCTTGACCACATGATCTTAAAATGGCGGAATATCAGCTGATGTTTACAAATAGCACTTAGCAAGGCAACTTTCGATATAAAGCATCGCTGATCATTAATCATTTAATCGTGCATTGAGTGCATTTGTATTGCATTGATAAGTTTATAAAATGTACCAAAAGAAACAGTCAAGAATCGAAAGTAAAGAGTTACTTTATCCAAATTTGGAAAATCATGAAAGCGAAAGTAGAAATGAAAAGAACAGACAATGGAGGCGCTCTTTCCTGCTAACTTTAATGACAATTTGTTTTGCAGCAGTTTTAGGAATAGCAGGAATATGGGTGGCAGTTGTATATGAGAATTGCACAGCAGCTGTATATGAGAATTGCACAGTAAGTTGAATTTATAAGGGATGGGGGTTGGTGGGGGTGAGGGGGTGGGGGTGGGAGGACTTATTTTATAATTCTAGTTTTCGTTTTTGACTGGTTTTTTTTTCAGCACCCCGCTGAATCCAGGCCTGCCAAATCTCCGAATAAAATCCGTTTTCTACGGATTCTTCAGTCAGTCTCCGGATTGAAGCTAAAATCTATGGATTTTTCATCAAAAAGGGGTTGATGTACTATTTTCAAACAATATTTATTTGAAAGGGCTTTGACAACCTTAAAATAGCTGAAAAGAATTTTCAAAATGCCTAAAATGCCTTGGAAAATAAATGAGATATGACCAATTGAAAATGTATACGTGCCAAAAACATGAATGCGGGCTGCCATCTTGGAATGATGACGTCGTTACACCGTTTTACAATATATGTGGCATATTGACAAAATATGTTATAAAACAAAGAAAATAACTGCTAATTGATTAAAAATAAACATACGGATGTAACATGTATAAATTAGTTCCTTCAGTGACATCACGACATGTGCAATAACAGCAATATATCTGTGACTTCTTTAAATGGTCAAGCTAACTGAAATCGCAAATGTGAGGAACTAGCAACTCCTTGTGTGTGGTAACTGTGGCAACTGCTGCTGTGTATGATGATTATAATTTGTATAAGAGTTATGAAGACTTTTTATTTGCATTAAGAACGCATAGGTTTAGTAAGTGCTGTTTCATTAAAAAACAAACAACTAGTGATAGAAATTAAAGTCTTTCTAATCATATTACCTGGTACTATGCTAATTTATTATTTTATGTAACTATCGAACAATGCATCAATTTATACATAGACCTACATACCTACTATGTAGATCTATGATTTTTATAACATTATTATCCCCACCTTTTTTAAAAAAAAAGTGAGGATCATGTATTCCCGTCCGTCCGTACGTCCGTGTGTAATGTTGCGTAACTCCTCCTAAACCACTAGGCGGAATTCAACCAAATTTAGTGTATGACTTCCCCACATCATGACAACTTGCAAGAGGAACATTATTTTCGCCCAAAGGAGCCCGCCCCAGGGGTCAAAAGGTCAAATACACTAAAAAAAACAACATCTACACTATTATTTTTTATTATTTTTTACATACAAATTGGTATTTATACCCATCTATATAAGATACACAAAATATCAAACGTTTTTTTTATTTCAACCTCCGATGTGCAACCGGGGCTTGGGCGAATGTCATTGGAGGCCGGGTGTGGGTGTGGGGGGTCAAATCTTCTTTTTTTTTATGATGTCTTATAAATTCAACCAAACTTTGTGTAGTACTTCATCACATCATAACGACGTGCAAGAGCAACATTTTTTTTTACTCCGCCCCAAAAGGTCAAATACACTAAAAATTCAACTAATTAACCACTCGTGATGCATGGTAGATACAAATTTTTGGGGTTGATTGGCATATTGCCAGGGATGTGCATGAGACTTTTGAGAAATTTTGATGCAGTGTCGGAAAACGGAGCTAGGAGAGATCTCTGACTGGCACTTCAAAAAGGTGAGGATCTGCGATGGCTCACCATCGACTACATATAGTTTAAATTTGTGCTTTAAAAAAAGTAGTGCGAAAAACAAGTTGCGCACTCCAAATTTTCATTTAAACATGTTCTTCGCGCACTTTATATCTTAAATTTTAAAAACCTCAGGATTTTGTGTTTTGACAGGCCTGTGAATCCATGCCAGAAATAAGCAAGAATATTGGAAATATTGAAGTAGCTTCTTGGTGACTTCTTTATAATTCTAGTTTTCCTTTTTGACTGTTTATGGGGCCACCAATGACAAAAAATAAGGATGTTTTTTTTATCAATTGGAATGATTTTCCCATTCGATTTAGACGTTCAAGATGTTTATTTCCTGAATTTTAACTCCCATGCACCCATTTCCTAAAGGAACACTGAAATGAAAAATGAAAGCTTTTCTTCTGATTGTTTAGATTTATAATATTATGTGTTCTGCTGTGTTATATTGATTAACGGAATGAAGGACATTAATGGCATTAAACTAGACTACCTCTTGCACATATTTCTCTATAGTTGTTTTTTACATTCAGGACATCCATCAGTCTGATGATGGGAAATTGCTTGGTGAAGCAGATAAATGTACACCCATACCTGCAACGCAGCGGTATGACTGCTGGCCCCAGGTGAAGGATGCCACACAGACAAAGTGTGAGGCTAAGGGCTGCTGCTGGTTGCCGTTCCTGAACAGGTATGCTGGAGGGTAATTCTATCAAATTAATGGAAAAGAATTAAACTTTACACTCTATGCCGAATAAATATTTTCAGTACCTCAGTGTACTATGAATGATGCTGTATCCCTATATGTTGTGCTAGTGCCAAGCATGAAACAGGCAGTGTGCAGATCCAAATGGTTTATTTTTTGCACAGGTATTGTTTATATAAACATAGATAAAGTTAAAGGCTAGCAAACCTTTAACGAGGCATACATTTCTAATCAGTTGTTTCAATATCGGGTCATTTAATGCAAATTTGATGATAGGTATACACATCTAATTTCATCCCATTGTCTGCAGCAGTATAAGTGTATAAATAAACACAAAATGCATGACCTTGACTGTTGACCTACATCTTGAACATACAACCTCATTTTTGGTACACAACTCTACAGTTGATACATACACCAAATTTCATCCCAATATCGGGAGCAGTGCATGAGTTATGAACACTTTACAGGACACGAACAAATGATATTGACCAGTAACCTTGAAATGTTTTTCCTGTCTTTGTAGCCAAAGTGATGTGCCTTGGTGTTTCTACCCAACTAACTATCAGCTGTACAATGTGACGAGCCTACGTAAGTCAGATACAGGGTACTCTGTAAGACTGCAGAGTCAGCACGCCTCGGGATGGCCGAATGACATCAAACAACTAGCCCTCGATGTTAGTTTTGAAACTTCAACCAGTTTGCATTTTAAGGTAATCCCCTTATTAAACAATAGTTTTACATTGTCCCAAGTTCGCAGTTAATAATGTAGCCTGGGAAAACAGTTCAAATCTGCATCAGTCGCCCAATTATATTAACAAAGTCAGAATCATATTTTTTAAGGTCAGTAGAATGGAGTAATACTTTGCAAACTATGCCAAATAAGTAGTTTCTTTACATTATCGCAAAAAAATCCAGTGAACTAATGTACTATATGTTGTGTCTCATGAACACTGCACTTATGCATAATAAGGAAGTTTCAGGGCCATATGGTTTAGGTACAGGTAAAACATGTCAACAATGGCTAAAAAGGATGCAATTACCTTTTCAGTGAAGAATAACTCAAATGGCAATTACCGTTTTAGCGAAGAATAACTCAAATGAGTTGTTTCAATTTATGCGCGGCAGGATTCAGGTACACATTTGGTGGTACTTTTATACACTAATACTCGACACAAAGTATGTATCATCTCTGACTAGGTTAAAAATAGCACAAAAACGGCTTTAAAGGGACACACGGCAATCTTGATTTGTGTAAAACTCACGGTGTCCTGTTAGTTTTCCTACACAACTTACATTTTTTCAATCATTAATACGAATTATAAGTATAATAGTTCAAAGCTAATTGTTTATGCATAGTAGTAACTGTTGACTATATTGCACCAATAATATAGTATATAAACCTATGGTAGAATGATGCTGATTTTAAAGTTTGATAAAAACTTTAAGAATGCCATGTGTCCCTTTAATGGACATGTACATTGATTTTCCCCAACAAAGCTGTATTCAATGTCGGATCTAGACAACACTTCATAATTATGTATATATATGAGTTAACAAATACATTGTAGATCATTAATTACATGTAAACAACAATGCTTGTCTGATTGCAAGATTGCTATTTCTTGCATACTGGATAAGGCTATCCACGTTTTACATTGGGGATTTATGAGTAAAGATAAAAGTCACGTGCGCAATAACATCTGGTATGCAGGAAAATATGCAAAATGTTAGTACCCGGCGTCAATGCCCAATATATCTCTGATATGCAAGAAAAAGAATCTTCCATGGGTATTCGGTTCAGATAGGGAATTCCAACCCTCGGTACAAGTGTTTTAATCGGAACCTTGACAGAGCCTCAGTTCCGATGAAAACCCCTTATACCTCAGGTTTGAATTCCCTATCTAAACCAGATAGCCATGAAAGATTCTTATAATCTGTCCTATTGTTCGAGGCACTTAGAATGTTTTAGCCAAAGGTGTTTTTGACTTTCAGACAAAATTCAACTAGTACATTGTATAAATAAGGTTTATATCAGTGAAAGCGACTTTTTTAATGGTAAATGAAAATACCTTTACTTTTCAAAATCGGTTGTACATGTAAAATAAAAATGTCATGTGCAAAAGTTGTTTTTGATAGGGTATTTTCAATTAATGCAAAATTCTGCTGCATCAAAATATATCTATTTTTTTGATTTTTTGCCCGAAAGTGTTTTTAATGTGTTGGATAACAATAAAATAAGATACTCTGAACATTTTATAGCAAACTATTAGGGCTAACCAAAGTTATTTGAGATTTCTTAATTTTCTGCTGTCCCAGCAGCAGGGAATTTACATGGAAAAAGCCTCACCAAAAAGTATTTTGGATGTAAGATATTTATTTCTCACTTGATTTTCAGAACTGAGGTATTTTTATTTACCACTGAAAATTCGTGTTCTAATGATATATACTTTATGTACGTGTTATTAAAATTGCTCATGTTAATGCTGAAAATTCTTTGGCGGAAACAAGCACTCTGAATAATAATACCAGTAACCACAGCAGATTGGCATCATTCACATTGCAGTTGTATGATCCAAACAACCACAGGTATGAGGTACCAATCCATGTTGCACGTGCAACTGAACACGTGACAGCAGCGGTTGCAGACTATGTTGTAGATATACCGTCAACAGGATCCTTCTATATCACTGTAACTAGGAAAAGTACAGGCAAAGTTCTGTAAGTATTCAAGAAGGAGAAAACAAGGACCACAGGGAAAAAAAATCATCCAAACTCAAAACTATTGATTTTGGTTCATCATTTTAACTATTCAAGCATATGTTATGAAGTTACAACAGATGTACACCGTTTCAAACATACTGACTACTGCTAGGGAGGGGGAAGTTAATATGATTTAGCCTGAGTTTTCCATTTTTTTGTGGAAAAATAGATGGTTTTTATGCCCTCATCTGTCCCTCCGTCAGTCCGTCTGTCAGTCAGTCAGTCCATACAATCGTGTCCGGTCAATAACTCTGACATTCCTGGACAGATTTTCAATAACTTGGCACAAGTGCTCACTACAACAAGATGACGTGTTGCACGCAAATTCCAGGTCCATGCCTCCAATGTAAAGGTCACACTTACAGGTCAAAGGTCAAAACCACTTTGGGGGCATTATTTTCTCTCCCTATTTTTGCGACCAATCTCCATGCTTGACCATTCAGAAGTGTGTTGTGAAAGTTTGTGACGTTTAAGAGTTCATCACATTATGTATTGTGAGTAATTTCTTCAAAAGTATGTCTTTCTCTGCCTCAGATTCAGCAGTAAGAATGCAGCCCCTCTTGTATTTGCGGACCAGTTTATACAGCTGGGGACACAACTGAGCTCCCAGTATGTGTACGGCCTCGGGGAACACATGTCCCGTTTCCAAGTGAGCACAAACTGGACCAAGCTGGCTCTTTGGAGCAGAGACCAGCCACCAACTGTAAGTCTGGCATTGAAATATTTAATGATATGCAATATTAATGTGCAGTAACGATATCTAGGCTGATTTTGCGTTCTTTTATAAATATTAATGTGCAGTAACGGTATCTAGGCTGATTTTGCATTCTTTTATAAATATTAATGTGCAGTAACGGTATCAAGGCTGATTTTGCGTTCTTTTATAAATATTAATGTGCAGTAACGATATCTAGGCTGATTTTGCGTTCTTTTATAAATATTAATGTGCAGTAACGATATCTAGGCTGATTTTGCATTCTTTTATAAATATTAATGTGCAGTAACGGTATCTAGGCTGATTTTGCATTCTTTTATAAACTGAAAGGAAAAAGAAACGCATAATGGGTATTTCCGCTGTATATTGTATGTTTAATATGCTACTGCTAATCGAAGAGTACAGGACGACATTAGGCCTGTCCTTTCAGAAAGAAGGTTTAAACAGCACCAAACACACCAATGGTTACCCCATTAAAGTTTCATGGCTTGACTTTCTCAAGCGAAACTTCAACATTTATGAATTTCGTGTAACAAAGTATACTTTGATTAAAAGGTCTACAGCATGACACAGTTGTCCTTTCTGTAATTAGTTGTAGCCCCTTTTTGTACAAATCACGTTGAGATATATCTGGAATATTACGAGGAATTAGGTGTGTATAATAGTGTAGTATAGGTAGTAAAAAACGGAAAAAGGGTAATCATTCAACACAAACATTTAAGTTTGAGGATTTTACCCCGCAGATTTTGCTTTGGTCCCGTGAACTATGTACTTTTGGCCGAAATAGACAAACCCTTAACAAAATAATAACGAAACAAACGTCTGTTTTATTTTTCCACTGCGGAAACAAGAAAATGTTCGAGATGTTGCGATATACGCTTCATGTTACGGTAATCTGCGCTTCGAATGTCAATGTAAAATTAGATATGCAAGAGTACAAGTAACATTTGCTGGTATAAAATTAACATTAAAACAGACATGGTAGTGTTTATTTTACAAATGATCATAAATTCGTGTTATAATTTGAAGTGGAAATAATTAGGTTTCACTTTCGGTTTTTCGATATTCTAAAGGTGTACCGGAACTAAATCAAATCCCAATGAGTCCAATGCAATATTGTCCAACCGTTCTAGTTAGCCATTTTTCAAAATGAAATTCAAACTAAGATTCACTTACATGTTCTTAGTCATGAGACCTGCCTCTCTAGAAAACTGCTGAGAATAGTAGGGGTCATGTGGCATATAAGAAAATAAAATTCTGATCTTTGTTGACACCGTGAACAAACTGCATTCATTCGGCACCTCTTAAATGTGTTCTACTTTCACTTTCAAAACTGTCAAGTTGATAAATAAAATCATCATACAACCATGCAAATGGTTTTCAGCTATCACAAACAAGTCAATAAAGTCATTTCAGCCAGAAAAACAGGCCTTAAATACTCAAAAAGTTAGGGATTATATATTTGGGAACTCCTTTCGACTACACCAGGCATGAATCTACACCAGGCATGAATATCACAGTGATTTACTTCCTGTATGCCTAAAACGCGGCGCTTTTGATTAAGGTGTGAAACCACTAATTATTTCCCCATAGACACCAATGTTAAAGTGTCACATAGTAATGATTTGCTGCAAATTCAACTCAAGTATGGATAATGCAGCAGTGTAATGTTCATATAGAAAACTAATTTTCCTCTTGAAAAATCACCAGAAAAGGGGTCACAAGACATGTAAGAAAGTTCTTGTTTGTTTACTAAACGGGTCAAGGGTACAGCTGTTTTCATTGATTGACTGTTTTCATTGTTTACAAAGTGTAAGCATAGAGTCGAAATTTCGAAAATGTTCATCAGTGATCCAGTAAAACCTATGAATACGCTTCTTATACATACAACCATAAAATCGAATAGAAATGGGCAGTTTTCCCCTACTTATAATGCCCATTTCCATCAAAAAAGGAGGGATTACTTTTTATTATAGGAACTGAATTTGACTACACCTCGGAGGTTTACATGTAATTAGTGGTGGTAAACCTTAATAAAATGCGGTGCTTTTAGAAATCATCAATAATAATTATATGGCAGAGAATCATGTTGATAGAAAAGGTCTCATACATTAATTTTAAAACTGTATGCCAACATAAAATATTTATAACAAAATAAAACATTAATTTAATAATATCTACCCGGTAATCTTTTTTAATATTTTATTACAATAACTTACATATTCTAGTTGTGATCATTTATAACAAAACTCATTAACAATACTATTTATAATTAAATAGATAACTTGGACTTGTAATGATCAGTAATGTTGTTTATAATATTCAATAAACACGGAGTATTGGCATGTAATTGTTCATAAATTATGCACCAGAGTGGTAAAATAAAATAATATTTTGTTGGGCCCCCAACATTTGGGCTGGGCCCCTAAAAATTCTAAGTCAGGGGCCCAGCTGGCTCCTAGCTAAATAGAGTTAGTCTGTGCCCCTGCTCCACAAATACCTTGTCCTTGGTGAATGGAACAGCTAATTTTGATTGTGGAGTCAGTAGGTCAAAGGTCAAGGTGACCATGATATATACTGTATATTCCAAGTGATTACTGAAAAAAAAAAAATTAGGGGATTTTTTTTAGCCAAAGAGAAAAACTAGTCTGTTTTGCTAGGGTAAGGGGCCGAATATCGGCCCCTGCTTATGTAGGGAAAAAGGCCTGAGCATACTCTGTGTTATAGCATACTCTGTGGTATAGCGTACTCTATGGTATATAATACTCTGTGGTATAGCATACTCTGTGTTATAGCATACTCTGTGTTATAGCATAATATTTGATATAGTGTACTCTGTGTTATAGCATACTCTGTGTAATAGTATACTCTGTGTTATAGCATACTCTGTATTATAGCATAATATTTGATATAGTGTACTCTGTGTTATAGCATACTCTGTGTTATAGCATACTTTGTGTTATAGCATAATATTTGATATAGTGTACTCTGTTTTATAGCATACTCTGTGTTATAGCATACTCTGTGTTATAGCATAATATTTGATATAGTATACTCTGTGTTATAGCATACTCTATGTTATAGCATACTCTGTGTTATAGCATACTCTGTGTTATAGCATACTCTGTGTTATAGCGTACTCTGTGTTATAGCATACTATTTGATATAGTATACTCTGTGTTATAGCATACTCTGTGTTATAGCATACTCTCTGTTATAGCATAAGCTCTCCGCCATATTTGATATAGTATACTCTGTGTTATAGTATACTATTTGATATAGTATACTCTGTGTTATAGTATACTCTGTGTTATAGCATACTCTATGTTATAGCATAATATTTGATATAGTATACTCTGTGTTATAGCATACTCTGTGTTATAGCATACTCTCTGTTATAGCATGCTCTCTGTTATAGCATACTATTTGCTCATATTCCATTGTTAAACTCTTATTATACTAATGTTTCAGAGACACGCCAATTTATATGGGGTTCACCCATATTACCTGAATATAGAAGCGGATAATAACGCACATGGTGTGCTGCTCCTCAACAGTAATGCCATGGGTAAGGTTATTATTAATTACACAGAAATATGTGTAACAAATATATCACCATTTTTAGAGTGATTTCCGGTGATACTGATAGACATAATTTGCACTTATAGTAAACAAAAGTTATTTCCCTTAGGTTGTATTACAATGTAAAATGTTATGCAATTGGAGTGGGCATTCTTTGGTTTGAGGAAAGATTGACGAAACATGAGCTTCTATCGAATCAAAGAAGCATTCTGACGTACTTCTTAAATGGTATGACTGATAAATAATGCAATTTTAATTTTAATTTTCAAAACAAAAATCGTTGAATAGATGAATTTGTACACATGTCAACTGTCTTTGCAGATGATCAAATATTGAAAATAAATAAATAAAATCAGGGTCTGCACCCTGATAAAACAGGATACAGGAGAATTCATAGAAAAATAACGTTGAATCGGGAGTTCCTTCAGCTCTCCGACATTTTGATTTTTTTTTGATAGCTTTCGTATTACTGGTCTCCAGCTGGTAATATGGTCTGGTACACCTAGGCTTTTAACCAATCAAAAGCAGAGGATTTTTAAGAAATGATGATAATCCTCTATATCCATTGAAAATGTTACTCTCGTCTCTATTCCATATATAATTCAGGTACACTTCATACATCATACACATAGTTATTGTCTCGTCTCTTCCTAGCAGCAGCGATGGTCGCGTCAACTTTCAAGCTTTGCATTCAGTTCACTTTCTCAGGAACTGTATGCACTACTGACTTCAAACTTTGGTTATAATTGTATCTTGGGTAGTGCAACTTATGGCACTATTTATGCTTACAATTGTTTTTCCTAAACCTGTTTGCAATACTTCTTTATTTCCAGAAATAGATTTGCAGATGGCACCAGCCTTGACGTATAGGACCATAGGAGGGGTTCTCGATTTCTATGTGTTCTCTGGTCCATCACCAGAGTATGTTGTGCAGCAATACACAGAACTTGTTGGACGGCCATTCATGCCACCATATTGGGCCCTGGGATTTCACCTGTGTCGGTGGGGATATGGTGGGGTAGATGGCATGAAGAAAGTCATTCAGAGAATGAGAGATGCTAACATGCCTTACGTACGTGCATAATGAGACAATCGTGCACATACCTGTTGCATAGATTATTGCAGTTATTTACTTTAAAGTAGCTTTCCTGCCAAATAACGGCAAAATTACACTACAAAACCATATATTTTAAAGGTGTCCTGTATGAAATTCAACTTCCTGCAAAATCCAAGATGGCTGCCATTGATAAAAATATAAGTTTCTTATGGTATTCTTCTAGAATGGCAAGAGGTATTGATAACAAAAGGTCATAGGCATAACACTGGATTAAACGGTTGTACTGTTTCAGATATAGGCAATGCTTGTGTCCTCTCTGTAACTTCTGGAATTTTTAAAAAAAAAATCTACAATGTTCTATCTCAGCTAGACCATGTGTCGCATTCTGAATTCAGTTTGTACGGTCACTTTGCAATTTTTTAACGGATTTGGCAAAACTTAAATAAATTTTCTTAATACATTTTAGGCTTGAATTTAGTGTAGATAAGAGTAATTCTTCAAACAATAAAAAAACGAATATTAGATTAAAACATAGATTTTATTTAAGAAATAGAACATCATTTACGGTGAATTATCGTGTAATATATCACGGTTTGGAGTCAATTGTAAACAATAATTTCACGAGCCTGTAGGATGAGTGAAATTATTGTTCACAATTGAACGACAAACCGTGATATATTACGAGATAATTCACCGTAAACGATGTTCTATTTCTATTCTAATACCCCTAAAATGTGAAAATAACGCACACATCTGAAATCTTCCGCATTGCTTTGCTTACTCCCCTAACATTGCAAACGTTACAGTGATATCTTTCGCATTGCCTTGCTTATTCTCATAACGTTACAGCGATATATCGTTGAATATAACGAGATATTTTAAACTAGGCTATATAGTGTGGGTGTATTAGAATTTAAGATAATAAATGTTCAGTCTATTGATATTTATAAAAACAAGAATAAGAGAGTTGTATTAAATATAACACTTGGGACCTTGTACATTGTAATATATACATTTGTTCAACACAATTGTGTACTATAGGACACCCAATGGAATGACATCGACTACATGCGGTCTCACCTAGACTGGACGTACGATTCGAGTGGTCAGTTTAGTGGTCTCCAAGACGTGGTACAGGACCTACATGACCATGGACAGCATTATATTATGATTGTGGTATGTTCTAGTGTTATACGGAGTAATACATTTTTTTCAAGTTTATCACTTGTGGTGCTGTTTTAACATTCCCTTTATTGTGCTAATATATAGACCTGAGTTCTGCACCTTTGTCTTTTTGATAATTGGTGTAGCTCATAACAATTGCTTACCATTTAAACACAATTGAATGCTGTCTTTTATTTTAGACACACCTCTATTTTGTCTGTGTTTCATGTTGTTTCATCTCAGTGCACCCCTGATGAAGGCATAAGCAGTAAATACGTAGGTGTCCTCCCACCTGGCACTGTATACTGGTACATGAGAGGACCTTGCATGAATGCCCATTTAGTACTGCAGTTATTAAATGATTGGATAATGTACATGATGCTAAGCTGTGCCGAGCAGAATATCAGTTTTATGCAACAAGTTCAGTAGAGTAATAAATAGGCACACATGTGAGATTCATAGCATATACAGGACTGTACAACTATTCAAATATGGCAACAATGACACCTGCAATTGCCAATATGATGTTAAGTGATTTCAGATTGACCCAGTTATTGGTCCAAGGACTGTCGTGAAAATCTGTGTGTGAAACATGAAAGTCTGTGGACCAATAACTCAATATGAAAACACTTAATTAATGACAATTTTATTAATTAACTTCCACTACAGTAGAGTTTTATTTTATTAAAAATTATTTTGACATGATATTCGTTTATTTTTTAGTAGCGTTAATTTCATTTATAAGATAAGCAAGCGTGAATGACGTCACCTAAAGCTTTTATTAATTAACTGAACTATATCAGCCATGTTTTACTAGAAACTCTACAAATAATACGATGCAAACTCGGCCAATATGAACCGGAAGTTGGCCAATATGAAAAGAATAAGGCCAGTATGAAGAAACTCGCCAATAGGAGCTTAAGTAACGTCATTCATGTTAAGTGACATCATTAAGCTCGCTTATCAACTTATAAATTAAATTAACGCTACCATAAGTAAGCGTAAATCCTGTCAAAACAATGTTATGAACATTAAATTCTACTGTAGAAGTTAATAAAATTGTCATTAATTAAATGTTTTCATATTGTCCAAGTTATTGGTCCTCGGACTGTCATATTGGCCTTGTGCCAGTATGACAGTCCGAGGACCAATAACTGGGCCAATGTGAAAACACTAAATTAATAACGTCATAGTATAAGCTGGCATCTTTTTGTTTTTTCATATTGGCCAACTTCCGCTTGATATTGGCCGAATTTGGGTCGTATTATGTGTGGAGTTTTTAGTAAAACATGGCTGATATAGTTTAGTTAATTAATAACATATCAATATCAAATGCATTTTAAACATTTGTATTTATAAACACTATACATATTGTATGATGTAGGACCCTGGCATCAGTAATGTCCAACCCACAGGAACATACCCTCCATATGATGAAGGCATGCAACAAGATGTCTTCATAAAAACACCAAATGGATCTGAACCCATCATTGGAAAGGTAAACAAACATATAATTTTGTTTTACTTTGTCAGAACAAAAGTTAAATTTATAGGTAAATTAGGCAAAGAAACACAGTAAAAAAAGCAAGCTTTACAACAAATGCAGAGTAAAATGATATTATTCAGTCTTCAAAAGATATTGTTTTGTTTTATTTATCTAAAGATGTAACCAGGTCTCAAAAATTTGCATTTTTTGTATTATTTTTTTTGTATAGTTTTGATCTTTCCGGGTTAGTTTTTGATCCTAAAAATATAGAACGCACCATTATGAACACACAGATTTTAGGCTGATTATGTGTCCCATCCTATTACTTGTAATGACAAAAACTCAGCTTTGCTCGAGGGTGCTTTTGGTAATTCCAGGACCTAAAACTGACTGAAAACCGCTTTAAAAACTGGACAAAATTGTTAACTTTGAATGAAAATGCCTTGTTTGTGAGTCTTTTAATCTCAATTTTACTTTTGAGTTTTAATAATGATTCCGTCTATTTGTAGCTAGAATAAATATTCAAAATGTGTGCATAAAAAAATTAATATAGGTAGCCAATTTTGCACCTTATCATAACTAGTCATTTACTATTTCCTTTGTTATAGATATTATAACATGTGTTTTTTTAATGAGTGTTATTTCACTGTGTAAGCCATAAGAGTTTTCTTAATGTCAGGTATGGCCAGGGACAACGGTATTTCCAGACTTTTTCCACCCCAATACCACAGCCTACTGGACCAGACAAGCCAAGGCGTTCCATGATCAGATACCGTTTGATGGCCTCTGGACTGTAAGTTGAGATTAAATAATTCAAAAATAGTGTAAGAACTAAACCCAACAACCTTTCTGGTCAAGCAACAAATTATAGAAAATTAGCAGAAATAAATGCCTCAACATTTCAAAATAGTTGAATACTTAAAGTCAGGAATGATTTTGCCTAAATCATTATAAATAATGGTTAAATTAAATTTTGGTGATTTTGCTAGACAAGCATCGTTCATCTAGACTGTTTATGATTTTCTAACACAATTACTCAAAGGGACACATGGCAATCTTAAAAAGTAAATTTGGAATGAAAGTAGTGCACCTAGAGCAGCCCCTGAAAACCATATTGCATCTTCTCCCAATCAAATGCTACTTGATAAAACATGGTAAAGATTGATTTTATTATTTTTATTGATAATAAGCATATAGCATACAACGCATTTTATTGAAACCAATAGAAACAAACCAACTTTTGTTCGATTCAATCTCTCTAGTAAACGGCCGGTCTTGCGACTTTTTGAAACCCACAAAACTTCTCGTCTTGGCTGAAAAAAAAAGAGTAAAACATCACTTGTTGCTTAAACCACGCACCCCAACTTCAGCCACAGAATCTGGGGTAAAAAAGTGTGCGCTATAGGCCGAGGAATACAGTATTAAACACCCAACTTGTATTTGTTGGTCAGTTGACCACAATACTCCTTATCTAGATCTGTCACAGTACCTAAGGTTTTCCACGTCTCCTCCATATTGCTTGTCCTGGAGGTTTTCCATATCTTGAAATTTGTTGTGTTTTCCCTAGACACACAGTCCGCAACAAAGTCTGTTTTTTTATCGAAAGTTTCTAATCTGGAGCAGGCATGTTTGTACCTGTTGTATGGGGGGCACTTGTTTTAGACAAAAGTTTTTCAGCAGTAACATGAGCAGTTTTAACAATACATACATAAACTATGTATCGCTGGAACTGGCATTTTTAGTGGTAAATACAAATACATTAGTTTTGAAAATTGGTTGAGAAATACATATTTTACAGCTAAAATAGTTTCCCCCCATGTAAACCCCTTGTTGCTGGGACAGCAGAAAATTAAAAAATCACAATTTTGTTAAATGTTTGATGCAACAGATTTTTGCACTGAAAGTGCTCTATCAAAAACAACTTTTGCATGTGAATTTTTTATTTCTCAACCGATTTGAAAAGCAAGGTATTTTTTATTTACCACTTAAATGTTTGTTTTACAGATAAACAACTTATTTAGGTACTTGAATTGTGTTTGAAAAACAAAAAAATACTTGAAACAAGCGCTCTGAACAATACATCACATAACAAACAATTTATGAGATTTTCAGAGTTAATCTATTGCACTATATTTTCAGGACATGAATGAACCATCTAACTTTGGTTCTGGTTCTACAACTGGATGTCCCAGCAATAACATAGAAAATCCTCCATTTATTCCAGCAGGTTTGTAACAAATGTGCAGTCAGGCAAAGACTTGGTCCCAGACCCTCAGACTAAAGATCTGGAACTCTCCTTAAGAGATAACCTTGCTAAAATTTTCTATCTCAGGCTATGTATGTCAGTGCTTTTACGGTGTAAGAATTTTGTTTTACAGCGACTAGGTAGCAAAGCTGTAAAACGTAATTTCAGACCATAAAAAGAAACCAGAAACCATCTCAGATGTAAAAGATTAGCAAGGTTATCTCAATTCTAATGTCAATAAATTTAAAGGGGTTGATGCACTATTTTCAAACACGATTTAGCTCTGAAAATCAGGAAAAAAGCTGGAAGAATTATCAAAATGTCATGAAAAACAAAGGAGACCTATTGAAAATGTGCAAAGAACATAAATGGAGGCGGCCATCTTTGAGCGATTATGCCTTTTTACCACCATATATGGCATATTGATTGACAAAATGCGTTTTATAGCAAAGAAAATCAGTTCAAATGGATTAAAAATAAATATACAGATGTAAAATGTATACATTGTATGCTTATTTTTCATTTGCGGTGATTTTCTCTTTGCTTTAAAAGACATTTTGTCAGTATGCCATATATGGTAAAAAGGCACGATGATGTCATCATACAAAGATGGCCACCCCCATTTAGGTTTCTTTGCACATTTTCAATAGATCATATTTTCTTTACTTTTCATGGCATTTTGATAATTCTTTCAGCTTTTTTCAAGTTTTTCAGAGCCTTTAAAATAAACCTTGTTCGAAAATAGTGCATCAACCCCTTTAAATTCTAGACGGACAATAATATTTTCTCTGTCAGTTCCTATTCATGGACACCACCATTAAGTTGGCATCATCCAGTGCTATAGTTTGTTTTTGTAAGCCGATAAAAAGGGAGTTTTATGTTCACATTTGGGATATTAACCAATGAGTAGCATGTTACATTCTAGTTGCTATAGAATGGTTGATATACCCTGTCAGATGCTGTTGAATGATTCTAATCTAGTGTCAGGAGGCAATAATTGTCAACTAATGGTCAGAAATACTTTGGATCCTTGGTATGGCATTCTAAAGCAGTACTGACTGA
This sequence comes from Cyrtodaria siliqua, assembly GCA_037043455.1. Taxonomy (NCBI): domain Eukaryota; kingdom Metazoa; phylum Mollusca; class Bivalvia; order Adapedonta; family Hiatellidae; genus Cyrtodaria; species Cyrtodaria siliqua. The sequence continues at coordinate 26,804 of JAWPHD010015087.1, read as the reverse complement.
GTTTCATAGACAGTGACACCCTGGTATTAGGTATCTATATTTTGTGGAGCTTAAGTTTGTGGATTTTCAAAGCCACAGCAAAGACAATGTCGATGTTTGGTTTTTGCACCACAATATTATGAGTTTACCTGGCAGATGTTCATGTTACATGTGTTGTTATCCTTGGAGGTCCACAGACATCTCCTTTGTCAACGTCAAGCTCACGCTGACATTGACCTTGACATTGAGTTTTCGTGCAAAATCTTGTTTTGTTTGATAGATTCAACTTCTTATATGTAACATCTTGGGGATGTAACATCTTGGGGATGTAACATAATTTGAAGCCAAATGAGTCAAAGGCAAATTCTTCTTCACAGAAATTTCACTTCAGGAATAATTTTGACATGCTGGTAACTTTATGACAAGTTGTAACTGCTACAGTCTGTTTGTGTTGTAGGTTTACTTGGTGGAACATTGAAGGACAAGACATTATGTGCATCAGCCAAGCAGTATCTGTCATCGCACTACAACCTACACAACCTGTATGGGCACAGTGAAGCAGTAGCTTCTAAAATGTATGAAACCTGTCTGCATCTATTAGATAAGATTTATATTCCATTGAAACATACTGCTACACAAAAGATGGAAGTATAAAAAACTAATCGGGTTGAATTTAGAGAAAACAACTGCTTAATGGGACACATTGCAATCTTGATTTGTTTAAAACTCGTGGCTTCCCTTCAGTTTTTCTATATTACTTGCGTATTTGCAATCATTGATATTAATTATGCCCCCCTTCGAAGAAGGTGGGGGGCATATTGCATTTTGTAAATGTCGGTCTGTCGGTCCGTCCCGAAATCTTGTCTTCGCGATAACTCAAGAACAGCTGGCACTACAAACTCGAAACTTGGCAGGATTGTTTGTGTCTTGGTCTAGTTGTGCACCTCCCTTTTGGGTAGATTTGCATAAGAAATGTGGTTGCCATGGTAATTGCATGGTAACAAAACTTGTAACAATTCACTAAAAAATGCTTGTCTTTGCGATACCTCAAGAACAGCTAGCACTACAAACTCGAAACTTGGCGGAATGTTTGTGTCATGGTCGTTGAAGGGGGACATATATGTTTTACAAACATCGCTTGTTATTAGAATAGTTCAAAGCAAATTGTTTTTACATATTACTAACTATATATTATGCTGCACCTGATATATTTAAAAATTGGTAGAGTAACAAAGACAATGGAAATCTTAGTTTTTTATTAGCTCTACTGGCCTTTGTTCTACTGATTTATGCCATGGTATTTTGTCCATTGTCCCGTAACTTTTTCAACACTCTAGCAACTTCGTATGAAAACCAGCCAGATCGGACCAGTAACACCAGGGTTATGGCCCTTGAATTAACGAAATTGCTATATTTTGTCTTGTCAGCACTCTAGCACCTCCATTTTTCATCCGTTCTTTACCAAACTTTGCCAGATTGTTATTATCAATGAAAGCTCGGACGAGTTCGAAAACCAGCCAGATTGAACCAGTAACATCGGAGTTATGGCCCTTAAATTAACAAAAATTGCTATATTTTGTCTTGTCAACACTCTAGCGCCTCCATTTTTCATCAGTAACACCGTATTGCCCTTGAATTAACGAAATTTTCTATATTTTGTCTTGTCAACACTAGTTCCTCCATTTTTCATCCGATCTTTATCAAACTTTCCCAGATTATTAATATCAATGAAAGCTCGGATGAGATTGACAGCCAGCCAGATCGGACCAGTAACACTGGAATTATTGCCCTTGAATTAACGAAAATTGCTATATTTTGTCTTGTGATCACTCTAGCGCCTCTGTTTTGCATCCTACCTTTACTAAACTTGCCAGATTGTTGATATTGATGAAAGCTCGCGGTCAGTTTCTAAAACCAGCCAGATTGGACCTGTAACTCCAAAGTTATGGTTTTAACTTTTTTATTTCAATCCTCTAGCACCTTCATTTTACATTTGATCTTTACTAAACTTTACCAGATTGTTTATATCTATGAAAGCTCGGATGAGTTCAAAAACCAGCTACATCGGACCAGTAACACTGGAGTTATTGCCCTCGAATTAACGAAGTTTGCTATAGTTTGTATTGTCAACACTTTAGTGCCTCATATTTGCATCCTACATTTAGCAAACTTTACCATATTGTTGAAATTGATGAAAGCTCAGTCAAGTTCGAAAACCAGCCAGATTGAACCAGTAACACCGAAATTATGACCTTTGAATTATTGAAAAAAGTGTCAACACTCCAGCACATTCATTTTTCATCCGATCTTTACCAAACTTTACCAGATTGTTATGATAAGGCCTTCATTTTGCCATATTTCAGCAAAACTTTGCAGGGATGATCGGTACTATGCCTAATTTTGCATATTGTCACCTTGTCCAGGTTGAATGATTTTGGAGGAGTTATGGCCCTTTAAAGGTTTTAATACACATAATTTGTATGGACTAGTTCTGCTTAACCTTTGGCCGAATTTCAATGAAACTTGGCAAGAATGATCAGTAACAAGCCTAGTTGTACATGTCGTCACCATTTTCCGGTTAAATGATCCTTAGCAGAGTTATGGCCCTTTAAAGGTTTTACTAAACTTTGCCCGTACTAGTTCTCCTGAACTCCTGGCCGGATTTCAGAGAAACGTTGCAGAGATGGTCAATACCAAGCCTAGTTGTTCATATCTTCACCGTGTTCTAGTTGAAAGAATTTTGGCGGAGTTGTGGCCCTTTGCAGGTGTTAATACACAAACCTTGTCCGGACTAGTGCTGCTGAACCCCTGGTCAAATTTCAACAAAACTTGGCAAGGATGATCAGTATCAAGCCTAGTTATGCATATTGTCGCTGTGTTCTGGTTGAATGATTTTTGGTGGAGTTGTGGTCCTTTAAAAGTTTTAATGCACTAACTTTGTACAGACTAGTTCTCCTGAACCCCTGGCTGGATTTCATTGAAACTTGGCAGGAATACCAAGCCTAGTTGCACATATCGTTGTCATGTTCCGGTTGAATGATATTTAGTGGAGTTGTGGTAAACAATCCGTGGCCGAGTAGATAACGACGTTGCATTGTAAACCTTCTCGCCTCTCACCGCTGCGGGTTCTAATCCCACTGGGAGCTCGACTTGTAAGTGAGGAAGTGTCGATTCTTAAGGATGGCGGGAGGTGTACAGTATTGGTTCTACCCAGGAAAATCGGATGGTCTGCCTCCATCACAAAAAAAATTCTACTGTCATATATAACCTGACATGTGTTAAAAATGACGTAAAACAAACAAACAAATTAAAACATTTTAATAAACAAACTTTGTCCGGACTAGTTCTCGTCAACCACCATTCGGCTTTCAACCAAACTTGGTTGCTTATATCATTGTCTTGTACCGGTTGAATGATTTTTGGTGGAGTTATGGCCTGTTAGATGTTTTAATACATAAGCTTTGTCCCGAATACTTCTCCTGATCCACTGCCTGGATTTCTATGTAACTTGATAGGGATGACCATTATCAAACCTAGTAGCACGTCTTTGTCGAGTTCCAGTCTAAGATTTTTGGCTTGAGGCATAGCTATTATATAAAATGGGTTTTAACAGCCTGCATAAAGTGGCCACTCTACAGGCGGTCAAAACCCATTGTATACAATTGTTGTTCCTCAGGTCTCTAAATAACCATACCAAATTAGAACTAGGGCCGCTTGTTGAAATTGTTAGCAATGGGTCAAGGGTTTAAGTTTCTGTTGTGAGTGTTGTTGTTTTGTGTTGTTGTTTTTTAAAGTGTTTTAAAAGAAGTACTGATGGCAATTTTATGATGACAACCCTTGATATAAGAGCCCTTTTAGCCAGTAGAGTGTCCACAGGCCCTCTTGGGCCTCTTGTTTAATTATATGCAAACAATTTTAAAGTCAAAATGACACCAGTATAATAAATGGCAGTGCTAATTTAAATGCTTGATATTTTTTTTTTGAGATTACCATGTGTCCCTCTAAAGTTTTAAAATAAACAACATTTATGCTCACATACATATCACAGACTTCTCAATAGGTTATAGAAGTTGGATTTTTTTGTTTCATGAAATTTTAAAATATTCTTGTGGAAAGCTTTGCGATATCTACCGGTATATTCATCAGAAGATGTGACCTTTTTTATTAAAATTTAGTATTTTTATATATATGTGTGCATTTGTCTTTTTGGTTGGTTGCTACTACTAGTAGAGTGACTTGTTTATTCCCCCACACTAATACACCTAGAAGTATGTTTAAATAGATGAATCATAAGCAAGGTACATATCTTACAATTGGCGTGGGTTATTTTAATCGTAATTACCAGAGCCAGATCCAGGATTCAGAGATGAGTACAGGGGTTGCGGGGCAGAATTTTTTGGCTTTTACCCCATTTCTTCCCATTTTAAGGGTAGCGGGGAATGTTATCTCTCCACCCCACCTGAATTGGCAGATTCTATATTGGGAACTAGGGAAGTATTGTGATATCGAGGTCCAGCTACCAGAGTACAGGTGTATTTACCATTGTGCCTTTATATTGTACAGTGCCTTAGATTCCATACTGGGAAACAAGCGAAGTATTGTGATATCGAGGTCAAGCTACCCGAGTACAGGCGTACATGCAGGTCACTGGCTGGGCGACAATAATGCTCAATGGGATGACATGTACTACTCCATTCCTGGTTAGTGTTTACCAGATTTACAATTCTTTGATATATTCTCATATAAGAGAAAAATCAGTAGGTCACAGTGAATGAAAAAGTTATATATACAAAAATACCATCCTGAAATAACATATTGTGGCTTTCCTGCCTAGGCGGTAGGAAGTATGTAATTGCTGTGCATTTCAGGGTGCCTAAACATCGATTATGAATCGAGATTTTTTATGTTACTTTCTATATGTTTTCATAACTGATATGATTGAATAGAATGAAAATGGACACTCATAAATCTGTTTTACAATCTTCACGTAGCCATCCTCAAAGCTTCGCAAAGCCAACATTTCTTTTGACCCCACTGTTTAAATGTAATTTTATTGACAGCCGAAAACCAAAATGGCAACTGCAGAACATTTCGTTTTCCTAGGGTAGGGTGACTTAAAAAATCTGTTGACCAATAGTGGTGTAAATAATTAAATATAAATTATTTACCTACCTTTTATTTCGTGCTAGGTATAATGTTTTCATTCCAAAATAAAAGGTAAGTATGATCATTGCTGGAGGTGCTGAACATTGAACAACACCATCGCCCTGCATAACATACGTTTTACTTGATACATCCGAACCCTAGAAACAGACACGCACTGTCGACAATTTCTAAAAATAATGCGCCATGTTGTTTTAATTTTTACAATGTAAACAACGGGGGTTAAAATGAGTTTTAGGCTTTGTAAAGCATACCGGATGGCTATGGCAGCATTGCAAACATATCCCGGAGCGTCTATTTTCATTTTATCTAACCATATCAGGTATGAAAACATATAGCAAGTAATAAAAAAAATGTCTTGATTCATATTTGACATCAAGGCACCCTGAAATGCTTTGATTTAAAGTGTTTATTTTTTATTTTATTTGTCTAATTTGTTCAAGTACAGCTGGAGTGTTTGTTTGAGGCAAAAGTTGTTCTGCATTTGCAAACACAATTTAAATAGAACCTAAATCCATTGCATATAATGGAAACTGGCATTTTATGTGACAAATAAAAATACCTTATCTTTGAAAATCAATCCAGAAATATAAATATTTTTTGGATCATGTAATCTTTCAAAGCAAATGTCTCCAACATTTTTTTTTAATTTCTACTCAGAAACTGTTTTAATTGATAGATAAAAATATATTTATTTCTTTAGAACTTCATAAAAACTTAACTCAAATTATGAAGAATAACAGAAGTCAATTTAGATTTTTAATTTGTCTGAATTTTCAGAAGTCATTTATTAGATCACCTGAGCCTAATTCAAGGTGATCTATTGGGATCACTCTTCGTCCGTCATCGTCGTTAACTTTTCTTCAAACAACTTCTCCTCAGAAACCGCTTGGACAATTTTGACCAAACTTCACATGGATGATCCTTAGATAAATGATTTTTAGATTTGTTAAAATTAGGTCAGCCCGACATCCAAGATGGCCGCTATTACCATATATGGTCAAAACCTTAAAAAAATTGTTCTCAAGAACTGCTTGACAGATTTTAACAGTTTTTCTTTTAAAATGATCGCCAACGCCTAGACTATCAAGTTTGTTCAAATGAAGTCCCTGGGGTAAAAAATGGCTGTGCCCTGGGTGTATATTGAAATTTTGCATCTTTTTCATAGACTTATATAGGAAAAATCTTTAAAAAATCTTCTTCTCTGAAACCACAAGGCACAGAGCTTTCATGTATTACATGTAGCATCAGCTTATTGTCCTCTAATAAATTTATTCAAATGGTGACCTTAGGGTCTAATTTGGCCCCACCCCGGGGGTCACAGTTTTACATAGACTTATATAGGAAAAAAAATAAAAAATCTTCTCTGAAACTGCAAGAGCCAGTTGTTTAATATTTTGCATTTGCTATAAGCTTATTGTCCTCTATCAACTTTGTTCAAATGATGACCCTGGGGTCACATTTGGCCTCGCCCCCTGTAGGTCACAGTTTTACATAGGCTTGTATAGGATTTTTTCCCCCTTTTTCCTCTGAAACTACAAGAGCCAGAGGTTTAATATTTTGCATTTGCTATAAGCTTATGATCCTCTACCAAGTTTGTTCAAATGGTGACCCTGGTGTCAAATTTGTCCCCGGCCCGGGGGTCACAGTTTTACATAGACTTATATAAGAAAAAAATGTTCTCTGAATCTGCAAGAGCCAGAGATTTAATATTTTGCAATTACCATAAGATTATGGTCCTTTACCAAGTTTGTTCAAATGGTGACCCTGGGGTCACATTTGACCCTGCCTCGGGGGTCACAGTTTTACATAGACTTGTATGGGGGAAAAACATAAAAAAAATCTTCTTCTCTGAAACCACACGGCACACAGCTGTCATATATTACATGTAGCCCTGGAGTAACATTTGGCCCTGCCCCAGGTGTTGCACACTAGCACCTTCCTTTTATCTTTACCAAACTTTGTCAGTGTCTTTATATTAATGTTGTTAACACAACAGAGGCCATATTTCTTGAACAATCTTAACCAAACTTGCACAGATTGTATATGACCATAAGACTTACCAAACTTGCACAGATTGTATATGACCATAAGGTTATGGTCATATACAATCTGTGCAAGTTTGGTTAAGATTTCGAAGAAGTTCGATAATGTACCAGTACTCAGGTGATCGATTTAGGGCCATCTTGACCCTCTTGTTTTTTTTATTTACCACTTTAAGTTGCCTTTTCAATCATATGTACTGTCTGCAAATGTCAAAACCTTTGGCACCCAAACAATATCATGATTTATTTTAAAGTTAAATAGTTTATAGATAAATATTTACATTCACTTGAAAGTTTCTGTTGGAATTGTATTTCTCGAATTTTATCGAATATACTTCACTTTTCAAGTAAGCGTAGCAAATGCGAACACATCCAATGTGTCTGTGGCGATTCCACTTTCTTAAAATGCACTAATGGTAGTTGTCTCTCTTGCACGTGTTTAGTCATTATTATTCGTCTCCTATAACACATTAAATTTGATGATATAGAAACAGGAAAATAAGGTAAATATAAATTGATTCACATTTTTTTGGCGTTTTTGCACTTTTGAATGCCAGTAGTGAACGACAATTTTACCATAAATGGATTACGTGCTTCATTGAATTTGCAATTTATTACCAGCTTTTAAACAGCATAAATGCCAAAAAATGTGGAAATCAATTCTTTGTTAACCTTGAAGAGTAGAATCCCTTTTACAAAGTGTTAACAAATCCCATTGCAGGTATGATGAGTTTCCAGTTGTTTGGTATACCTCTGGTTGGTGCAGACATCTGCGGATTTAATGGAAACTCAAACCCGGAACTTTGTGCCCGATGGATGCAGCTGGGAGCATGGTACCCATTCATGCGCAACCACAATACACTAGGAGACAAGGTACGTGCAAGTGTTCAGGTAAAACACACGTCACTTCTTCAGAATCATAATACTGTGTGTAAATAATCAAATAATATTGCACTATTTTTAGGTCAAAGGTCATGCTATGGCACCTTGTCTGTCATCTGTCCATTAGCAAAGTAACGTTCTCTCAATTGGTTCGCATGTTTAGGTCCGGTGGCAAGGTCGTGCGTTTTTTGTGTCCTATCCAGGTAACCTCTAAACTGCTTCAAATAATGTGATGTCATTCTGTGTTTTTTAATTGGACAGATTTGATTGTTTTTTTTAAAAAATAAGCGTTATGGGAAATAGAGAAACATACACTATTTTTCTGAGGTACTGCTTTGCATATTGCAATTATAAAAGGTCATTTAGAATAAATATCAATTTATCTCAGTAGTTATAATATCCATGTTAACCAGATGAATGTCCTCAAGCTGTCTTGTTTTCTAGTGTGGTTTTTATGCCCCCACTTTAACACAGTTCAAATTTGGTCCAACTACATCATCTGTTACACAAATTACATGCCCTCGATGCCTTGTTCTTTATAGACTCGTGCAACGTGGGGACATTTGTGTATTACAAACACTTTATCTAGTTAATCATTAAGTTAATGACTACATTATTATATGAATGTTATTATGCATTATGTATACACACCTTTTCTCTCATTGATTAACGTGTTTTCTTAACTTGGTAGTAGTACTTGTCATAACTTATTGTTTGGTCAGTATTTTTGTGTGTGAATTTTTGCCTTTTTATATAAGAGATATCCAATGACCTCTGTGGATTGTGGTAACTTAATAACAAGTAAGGAATTCACGTACATAGAGGATCTTAAACGAGTTCCCATTTCATATAAGATTTATGAAACGAGTTATGAATTATTTTAATTTTAACGAGCCTTTTGGCGAGTTAAAATTAAAAATAATTCATAACGAGTTTCATAAATCTTATATGGAATGGGAATGAGTTTAAGATCCTTTTCATCACATAATATTGCAATCAAATTAGTAAAAACTAATTCAGATGGACATAGAACCGCCACGACTTCGGACACACTTTAGCGCCAAAACATCATAAAATATGTGACGTAATGTCGCATCTCACACATAACGTTGCGTATAAAAGAGTTTGTGTTTTACCTCTTTACAAAATAGCAGTTTACAGCAACTTTTTAACAAACCAACAACAATGTTTTGTATAACGTGCATTATTTTTATAAGCTGTCACAAATAATAAGTTTATGACTCAGATCTGGGTGAATTTGTAATAAATAAATAGTTTCAGTTAATAAACTTGCGTAGTGTTACAGGTTTAACTCAACCAATCAAAATCGTTCCAGGTTGTATTACACGTGTCATACAATAGAATATTAAATGGGTGTTCGACACTGCTAACAAGGGACGTTATGTGATAAACCTCACTAACACAAGTTGGCCTTGATTCCACATCCCAGCATGCAACTGAGTAGAATGGTTCTGAAGTGGTGGCCTACTGTGACTCATCAATATTTCCTGGGTTCCTCCTACATCAAGACGGCATAAACACTGTCATCCCTTCCATTGAGAGTTATTTGTATAAGCTATATAGATTGTTGCATAACTGTCTCAGTGCAAACAAGAAAGCAATTGGTTAAACATATGTTTGTAAAACTATAACTACATCATTGTGTACTGTATACACAGTAAATATAATAATTTGTTGTTAATATATTTCTCTTAAGGATCAAGATCCAGCATCGTTTGATGAAGCTACACAGAAAATCATGAGAGATGCCCTTGAGATGAGATATTTACTGCTACCATACCTGTATACTCTGTTCTACAGGAGTCACGTGGATGGCGCAACCATAATAAAACCTCTTTTCTTCGAGTAAGTTATAACATGCTTAACAACGTGATTCCAGGCTATTCAAACATTCAAGAGGTCCGTATGATGTTCTCCATACAGGTCAAAAATTGTGTAGACTATGCAAGGTATCAGGGCCACATCTTCCCACATGTTTAAGGTTGTACATAAGGTAATCATGACCTTGCCTCTAACATTGCACTTATACGGCCTAACTGTAGCATAGTGTGTTATTTATTTCACAGTAGACCTTGTGGTACTTCTGTCTCAGCTGTAACCTAGAGTGTTTGTCATGATCCACAGTACACTTGTGGTTCTTCTGTCTCAACTGTAACCTAGAGTGATTGCCATGGATCCACAGCAGACATTGTTGTTCTTTTATCTCAGCTGTAACCTAGAGTGTTGTGGATACACAGCAGACCTTGTGTTTTTTTGGTCTCAGCTGTAACCTAAGAGTGTTTGTCATGGGTCCACAGCAGACCTTATGGTTCTTCTGTCTCAGCTGTAACCTAAGAGTGTTTGTCATGGGTCCACAGCAGACTTTGTGGTTCTTCTGTCTCAGCTGTAACCTAGAGTGTTTGTCATGGACCCATAGTAGACCTTGTGGTTCTTCTGTCTCTCAGCTGTAACCTAGAGTGATTGGACCCACAGCAGACCTTGTGGTTCTTCTGTCTCAGCTGTAACCTGGAGTGTCATGGACCCACATTAGACCATGTGGTTCTTCTGTCTCAGCTGTAACCTAGAGTGATTGTCATGGACCCACATTAGACCATGTTTTTTTTCTGTCTCAGCTGTAACATAGAGTGATTGTCATGGACCCACATTAGACCATGTGGTTCTTCTGTCTCAGCTGTAACCTAGAGTGTTTGTCATGGACACACATTAGACCATGTGGTTTTTCTGTCTCAGCTGTAACATAGAGTGTTTGTCATGGGTTCACATTAGACTTGTGGTTCTTCTGTCTCAGCTATAACATAGAGTGTTTGTCATGGACCCATAGTAGACCTTGTGGTTCTTCTGTCTCGGCTGTAACCTAGAGTGTTTGTCGTGAACCAATAGTAGACCTTGTGGTTCTTCTGTCTCTCAGCTGTAACCTAGAGTGATTGGACCCACAGCAGACCTTGTGATTCTTCTGTCTCAGCTGTAACCTGGAGTGTCATGGACCCACATTAGACCATGTGGTTCTTCTGTCTCAGCTGTAACCTAGAGTGATTGTCATGGACCCACATTAGACCATGTGTTTTTTCTGTCTCAGCTGTAACATAGAGTGACTGTCATGGACCCACATTAGACCATCTGGTTCTTCTGTCTCAGCTGTAACCTAGAGTGTTTGTCATGGACACACATTAGACCATGTGGTTCTTCTGTCTCAGCTATAACCTAAAGTGATTGTCATGGACCCACATTAGACCATGTGTTTTTTCTGTCTCAGCTGTAACCTAGAGTGATTGTCATGGACCCACATTAGACCATGTGGTTCTTCTGTCTCAGCTGTAACCTAGAGTGTCATGGACCCACATTAGACCATGTGGTTCTTCTGTCTCAGCTGTAAGCTAGAGTGATTGTCATGGACCACAGCAGAACTTATGGTTCTTCTGCCTCATTTTTAACATGGAGAGTTAGTCATGGTTTTACTGTAGACCTTGTGGTTTCCTCTGATTAGACCATAACATACTTTTCACCATATGAAAAATTAAATGGTGCTTATTTACTATTGGTATGATGCTTTGTTGGAGTGAATAAACACATTGAAGCGATTTGTCTCGAAGATGCTCCCTGATTTTACAATGTTTTAATCACAACTTACAGGTACCCAGTCAGTGACTACAATGTAACCTACACGGAAGATGTACAGTTCATGTGGGGATCTGCTCTGCTTATAACACCAGTGACTTCTCAGGTAATGTTGGGCATTATTCTGCTATATAACTAGTTACAGCTCATGTATTGTTGGGCATTATTCTGCTATATAACTAGTTACAGCTCAGGTAATGTTGGGCATTATTCTGCTATATAACTAGTTACAGCTCAGGTAATGTTGGGCATTATTCTGCTATATAACTAGTTACAGCTCATGTATTGTTGAGAGAAGATTCTCTCAGGAATTTTATGAAAGATGGGCACTGCTTATAACCCCAGTGACTTGATGTTTGTTTAAGCAACATTTTATTTAAGAAATGTGATGAACAATATGTCAAATAAAACATAGATAGGATTTGAAAACAAGCTTTCGACGAAAACTTTTATAAATTTATCTCCTTGATATTCATATTGATGCGAAAGATGGCTGACTATTTATGTGTTATAAATATTATCATATCGTGTTTACATGACATTTGATGGAATTCAACATGCGTAAATAGTAATATAAATTCGGATTTTGTGCACGATAGGCCAGGTCCAACCATATTAATGTATTTTCCTGAGGATTTTTGTCGATGATTTATAATACCTTTGAACCTCTATCGATAAATAACAAAATAAAAAGAATAAAACAAGCATTTTTTCACCAACTTGATGTTGAGACTGTTTTTGCTTATAACACAAGTTGAGATGGTTTCTGCTTATAGCACCAGTTATTTCAAAAGCAATTTTAAGACAGATTGTAATTATTACACCACAGGTAGAAACTGCTTATTGAATTAGATTATTTCTTGGAACTGAATTAGATTATTTCTTGGAACTGGGATTTAGCCCCTGTATGAGGCATGTTTCCATAATCTTATATGTCCCACCTGTGATGAGGATTTGTAACAGTATAAATATTTAAAAATTGTATTTCATTTTTAAACCAATTTCAGGATACAACTCAAGGTCTTGGCTACTTTCCTAAGGACAGATGGTATGACTTCTATAACCACTCTTACATAGACTCTCCGGGTAACTACATAACCTTTGACCTTCCCAAGGAACATACCAATGTACAAGTGAGGGGTGGATCCATTATACCCATGCAGACTCCAAATGTCACCACGACTCTCGCGTAAGTAGGAAGTTTATTGTAACTGCTCTCACAGAAAGTCTACAGGCTATTCCATTTACAAATATACTAGACATCCATTTATGGTTAATGGGTGCCGTGTGTCATTTAGTGAAAAATGTAATTATTTGTGAGTGTGAAAGGTTATAGTCACAAACTCGGGTAAACTACTAATATTTAATAAGTTTTCATGGAAACAAGCATAGCTCCAAATGACTGTTGAAGGTATCTTCATGAACCTTGGTACATATATCAGCCTTGTGGTATTGCTGTACCGTGTGATATATATCAACCTTGTGGTATTGGGGTACCGTGTGATATATATCAACCTTGTGGCATTGCGGTACCGTGTGATATATATATCAACCTTGTGGTATTGCATTACCGTGTGATATATATCAACCTTGTGGTATTGGGGTACCGTTTGATATATATCAACCTTATGGTATTGGGGTACCGATCAGCCTTGTGGTATTGCGGTACCGTGTGATATATATCAGCCTTGTGGTATTGCGGTATCATGTGATATATATCAACCTTGTGGTACCGTGTGATATATATCAACCTTGTGGTATTGCTGTACCGTGTGATATATATCAACCTTGTGGTATTGCGGTACCGTGTGATATATATCAACCTTGTGGTATTGGGGTACCTTGTGATATATATCAACCTTGTGGTATTGGGGTACCGATCAACCTTGTGGTATTGCGGTACCGTGTGATATATATCAACCTTGTGGTATTGCTGTACCATGTGATATATATCAACCTTGTGGTATTGCGGTACCGTGTGATATATATCAACCTTGTGGTATTGCGGTACCGTGTGATATATACAGCTGATCAAGAGTTTCAGCTTAAAACAAATCATTTGTAACTTACTCCATTACCCCAGATGCTCGAGATTACAATTTTACTGCCTTTAAACGTAAATTTGTTGTATTTAAAGTTGATTTGAAGAGGATTGCAAAATCTTAAGAAAAAGGGCTCATTTTACCCCCGGGTTGCGAATTACTAGTACATAAATTGCTTTATTTGTTATTTATTGATTTCAGACGAAAGAACAAGTTTACATTATTTGTGACACTGGGAACCGACACCAATGCTACAGGTGAACTATACTGGGATGATGGAGAATCACGAGGTTTGTATACACACATATCACATACCTGTCATATTACACATCACCTACCTGTATAGGCATATCACACATCACATACCTGTATACAGTCATATCACACATCACCTACATGTATAGTCATATCACACATCACCTACATGGTTAGTCATAACACACATCACCTGTCTTTATATAGTCATATCACACATCACCTACCTGTATACAGTCATATCACACACTACCTACCTGTATACAGTCATATCACACACCACCTACATGGTTAGTCATAACACACATCACCTGTCTGTATATAGTCATATCACACATCACCTACCTGTATACAGTCATATCACACACCACCTACCTGTATACAGTCATATCACACACCACCTACATGTATAGTCATATCACACATCAACTACATGGTTAGTCATAACACACATCACCTGTCTGTATATAGTCATATCACACACCACCTACCTGTATACAGTCATATCACACACCACCTACCTGTATACAGTCATATCACACACCACCTACCTGTATACAGCCATATCACACATCACCTACATGGTTAGTCATAACACACATCACCTGTCTGTATATAGTCATATCACACATCACCTACCTGTATACAGTCATATCACACACCACCTACCTGTATACAGTCATATCACACACCACCTACCTGTATACAGTCATATCACACATCACCTACATGCATAGTCATATCACACATCACCTGTCTGTATATAGTCATATCACACACCACCTACCTGTATACAGTCATATCACACACCACCTACCTGTATACAGTCATATCACACACCACCTACATGTATACAGTCATTCCAAGGAGAGATGGTGTATAATTCCAGTCTTGACTGTGAGAAGACTGTATAATTCCAGTCTTGACTGTAAAGAGACTGTGTATAATTCCAGTTTCAGTTGAATGTTTGTGAAATGCTCGGGCCGTCAATATTAGTTATTAGGATTCTTGGCAGGGGACATGGGCTCACATTCCCTGCCTGGAAATTATATTCACCCGAGCCGTTAGGCGAGGGGGAATATATATTTCCAGGCAGGGAATGTGAGCCCATGTTCCCTGTCAAGAATCCTAATAACGAATTTGTCATACTTCAAAGTTGTAACCATTTATTTAAGAAAAAAACAGCCAAAAACACGATTTTATTTTTATTGCGCCAATTTACCCGTAACGTGCCTCTAACTAGACGTTGTTTACTTTCGTGACGTCATCTCTCTAACGTCGTTACATTTGGCGGATTTTTTAATAAAATAAACGTATTTTGTCACTATGTTAATGTTTTATTATCTGTAAAATTGCCAAAAAAAATACACTTACGATTATTTCAGACTTTTACACACAGTGGAAAGCGCAGGAAAGCGATAGGAAGGAAACAATCGGCGGTTTCCAAAACGAATCGGCAACGTTATCGTCGCCATTTTGTTTTTGTGTATTTGAGTAATGGGGTACCCACGGGGAATTCGTCCTATGTTCACGTCTCGAGACGCATTGACCAATGAAATCCTGAGAATTTTCTTTGCAGTATGACAAAGTGCGGTGTCATAGTAGTTCGGATGGTACATAATTTCGGATTTTTTTTTTTTTTTTTTTCTTTGCATAATCGAATAAGAAAAACTGTCCTTTACAAATATATGTTGGTGGAAAGAAAAATATATATACTGTATATGTATAAATACAGATATAAAGTATATTTCTATTCATTATTTAAGGTGTACGGAGTTCCTGGAATCCTACTTTTAAATGAATTCTAGTCTAGGCTCCTAATTCTTAACTTGGAGAAAGTGGTGACAAAAAGAAAAAATATAGCCACAGGAGGCCCTGATAGTCTCATAATACCTGATTAAAAATTTGGCTCCAAGTTTAGCTCCAGTTTCACCAAGTCGGCTCTGATTATTGGCAAAAGTGCTACTGTACTCTCCTTTGCACTGGTTATAAATTACTATGTAATATTCTATTATAACATACTTTAAACGAAATGGTAAATACTAAATCCGCTGACCAAGGAGCATAAAGTGGTAGCAAAAAGAAAAATATAGTCAGAGGAGGTTCTGAGCTTGATTAATACATACGTAACAAATGCGTGCTATAAAAGTAAATAAAGACACATTTCCAATAAGAAAAAAAACATTGGACCTTTCCATTTTAAATCAGGGCCTGTCCATTTCAAATCAGGGCCTGTCCATTTCAAATCGGGGCCTGTCCATTTTCAGAAGCAACAAGCCCTGGGCATGTCTCTTAAAATAATTTTCTGTGAGCACTGCCGACAAACCATTATAGTTGAGCCCCATCTAGCGACAAGTTTGAGATACTGTTGTACAGTACTAGTCTAGATCATCTGTGACGCTTGTTTTCAGGACAAACGTTTGTATTTACAATCAAGCGTCGAAGATATCAAGACTAGTGCAATGCAGTCTCGATTATTTCTATGCTGGTTTCCCGAATTATATTATCGGCATAAAGCAGCGTATCGTACAAGACAACCAATCAGTTGACGAGCGTTGACTGACTGAATTTAATATAATCACATAAATTTGACATACCGATATAACAGTCGACGGTGGTCTAGGGGTTAGACTAGCAGCCCTAAGCACGTTTTGATTTCAATGCACGATATATCAAGGGTTAGATTCCCGTGCAAGCGAAAAATATTACTTGCCTGTTTTTAGCTCTACTGATCAAAGATCAGCAGAGCTTATGCCGTGGTGCGGCGTCTGCCGTCCGTCCGTAAACTTCTTTTTGTGGCGACTACTCCTCTGAAACTACTTTTCATGAAACTTCACAGGAATGTTGCTCTTGATGTCTAGTTGAATCTAGCAAAAGTTCAGGTCGACCGGAAATTCAAGATGGTCACCGAGGCTAAAAATAGATTTTAAAAATGCGATTTTGTGGCGACTAATTCTCAAAAACCATAAGTGACATTGATTTGGAACTTTTACCAAAATGACTGGCACGACATTTAGTTGGTTCTAACCAAAGTTCATTGTGATTGGATGTCAAACATGGCCACCAGCGGCGATCTTTGTTTACATAGAGTTATGTAGGAAAAACTTTTGGCGACTTCACTGAAACTACTTGAGGGATTTTCATGAAACTTCACAGGAATGTTGCTCTTGATATCTAGCTGATCCTAGCAAATATTCAGGTCGACCCGAAGTTCAAGATGGCCGCCAAGGCTAAAATAGATTTTAAAAATGCGATTTTGTGGCGACTACTTCTGAAAAGTCATAATAGTTATTGATTTGGAACCTTTACCAAAATGACTGACAAAACATGTAGTTGGTCCTAACCGTAGTTCATTTTGATTGGATGTCAAACATGGCCGCCATTGGCCATCTTTGTTTACATAGAGTTATATAGGTAAAACTTGTGGCGACTACTCCTCTGAAACTACTCAACGGATTTTCATGAAAATTCACAGGAATGTTGCTTTTGGTGTCTAATTGGTCCTAGCAAAAGTTTCGGTCGGCTGGAAATTCAAGATGGCAGCCACGGCTAAAAATAGATAGTAAAAAATGCGACTTGTGGCGACTACTTCTCAAAAACCGTAATTTATATTGAATTGGAACCTTTACCAAAATGACTGGTGCGACATGTACTTGTTCCTACCCAAGATTCATTTTGATTTGATGTCAAACGTGGCTGCCAGCTGCCATCTTTGTTTACATAGAGTTATACAGTAAAAACTTGTAGCGACTATTCCTCTGAAACTACTTGACGGATTTTCATGAAACTCAAAAGATTTGTTGTTCTTGATAACAAAATTTCAGGTCGGCCGGAAATTCAAGATGGCCGCCATGGCTAAAAATAAATTCTTATAAAACAAATTTGTAGCGACTACTTCTTGACAACTATAAGTGATATTGATATGGGACTTTTTCTAAAATGATTTAGCTATCAAAACCTATCAGTAGAGCTTCAAGGTCATTGACCTCTTATATTATTTAACAAATCAATCAAAGTAGATTGGTAATCAGTTATTTTCAATAATAGGAAAATTGTTCCTCGGTGGTTTTGTTCATATTCAAAGAAATTTCATATAAATGAACAAACTGTATAGTTCCAGTATTGACTGTGAAGGGACTGTGTATAATTGCAGTCTTGACTGTGAACAAACTGTATAGTTCCAGTATTGACTGTGAAGGGACTGTGTATAATTGCAGTCTTGACTGTGAACAAACTGTATAGTTCCAGTATTGACTGTGAAGCGACTGTGTATAATTGCAGTCTTGACTGTGAACAAACTGTATAGTTCCAGTATTGACTGTGAAACGACTGTGTATAATTGCAGTCTTGACTGTGAACAAACTGTATAGTTCCAGTGTTGACTGTGAAGGGACAGTGTATAATTGCAGTCTTGACTGTGAACAAACTGTATATATCCAGTATTGACTGTAAAGCGACTGTGAATAATTGCAGTCTTGACTGTGAACAAACTGTATAGTTCTAGTCTTGACTGTGTGGAGACTGAGTATAATTACAGTATTGACTGTGAACAAACTGTATAGTTCTAGTCTTGACTGTGTGGAGACTGAGTATAATTACAGTATTGACTGTGAACAAACTGTATAGTTCTAGTCTTGACTGTGTAGAGACTGAGTATAATTACAGTATTGACTGTGAACAAACTGTATAGTTCCAGTCTTGACTGTGTGGAGACTGAGTATAATTACAGTATTGACTGTGAACAAACTGTATAGTTCTAGTCTTGACTGTGTGGAGACTGAGTATAATTACAGTATTGACTGTGAACAAACTGTATAGTTCCAGTCTTGACTGTGTGGAGACTGAGTATAATTACAGTATTGACTGTGAACAAACTGTATAGTTCCAGTCTTGACTGTGTGGAGATTGAGTATAATTACAGTATTGACTGTGAACAAACTGTATAGTTCTAGTCTTGACTGTGTGGAGACTGAGTATAATTACAGTATCTGACTGTGAACAAACTGTATAGTTCTATTCTTCGACTGTGTGGAGATTGAGTATAATTACAGTATTGACTGTGACAACTGTATAGTTCCTAGTCTTGACTGTGATGCGGAGACTGAGTATAATTACAGTATTGACTGTGAACAAACTGTATAGTTCTAGTCTTGACTGGTATGGAGACCTGAGATAATACGATTTGCACAGTATACAGTTTATCACATGTGTGTTGGGGGAACAGTCAAAACTGTTTTCCCGAGGTAGGATGGGGATGGCAGTGTGAACTGTTTCCCGAGGCCGATAGGCCGAGGGAAACAGTTCACACTGATACCCCCGACACCAAGGGAAACAGTTTTGACTGTTCCCCAAACACACATGTGATAACTGTTTTATTACCTGATTAAAGTTACTGTACGAAAAAGTGAAAATGAAAATTTGTTTTATAATGGGAACCTATGGTGAAAAAAGCAACATGACGTCACGCAAACGAAATTCCAGCACGTGAGGGAAACAGTCTGAAACTAAAGCCCGGTAACAGTTCGTTTTCAACGGGAACAGTCTTTTCCTTAGTGAATTTAGCAAGAAAATGACGATTATGAGCATTTATATAGGAGATCAGGTAAGATATATGTGACTGTGACAATAGCAAAGTTTATAATTACAGCTATTTACTGTAAAGAGACCGTATCATGTCCAGTAAAGAGACTGTGTGTATAATTCCTGTAATTACTGTGAATAGAGCTGGTGTTATTCCAGTTTAATTGACCTTCAATTGCCCTAGCTTATTTCTTGCTGTATGTGATTTATGTCGGATCGCCCTTACTTAAGTTTTGTGTAATTTCAGATCCATACCAGCGGCAAATATAACCTGATAAATTTTTATTCAGCTAAGGTGGGTAGTTTTCTTGCATTAAAATTAAAACATGGCTTTTATATCTTTCATATCTTCTTTTTTTATGCATTGTGATCAGAGAAATTTGTGGTTATTATTCCGAAAATTGCACAACAGAGTATCTTGAAAACATTACATTTGTCTTAATTACTGAGATACTGCCATGAAGTCCTCGCATCATTAAAAGTTCAAAGAAAACAATAAACTGACTCGGTCCATTTGAAAGGCAAATTGAAGTGAAATAAACATTTATTTGAGAAATGAAGATAGCTTCAAGCAAAATAAATGTACCATGTCGGGTGCCTTTTTAAAAACTAGGTTTATCAGAGTCCGCGCACGAAATGCACAAGCCGCATGGTTAAGTTTTACGAGCCTTATCTGATCTACTTGATCTGAAACGACACTGAGAGGGAACTCGTTTTACTGGCTGCACTTAAAAGGACATGGGGCAGTCTTTATTTTTTCTTAAAAATCACGGCGTCCAGCTAGTTTTTCTGTATGACTTGCGATTTGTTCTATAGTCATTAATTATTAAGTTATAAGAGAGAGTATTAAGAAACTCGGTTTTTGCATATATATTATTTTTTTTATATTATGTGCACCAATAAATATCGGTAAGTATATTAAAACTTATTGTATACATAAGAGGAAATATGTGAAATACTTAAAATTTTATTTATTAAAATGTAACCAGGGTAAAGGTAAAAATGATACTGGACATATAAATCGAGACACTCTTTTCAAACACTTGCCGTGTGTCCCTTTAACAACCTAGGTCGTGCTGCGCTTCCTAGAACATTTTGACACTAGCATTGTTTTGTGTGAATCCATGGAAACAAGAGAGTTAAAAATTCAATTTGTTTGTTATTAAACAATCACACAATAATGGAATGCATTAGAAACAGGTAGATCAGTGCTGTAATTGTTTGACTTTTGTGACAGAATAATTATGTCGTTCAGCATTCATTGCCTGTTTAATGTGCTTCACTGACAGGTCACCATCAATCGAAAGTATACGATCATTGATTTGTTTGTTTGTTTGAATGATGTTTTATGTCATTTTTTGTGCACATGTTAGGCCATAATATTATATGACGGTCACTTTCTTTTGTGGTAGAGGCAGACTACCCATTTTTTCGTGGGTAGTGATCCAGTACGTAAATATATTTCCGCCATCCGTCAGAATCTACACTTTCTCACTTGACAAGCTCCCAGTGGGAATTTGAACCTGCAACGGTAAGAGGTGAAAACATTTTAGACGTAGGCATCTTTACTTTCCCGGCCATAATCATTGAATGATTGATAAAATAATCACAAATTCTCAATTCACAAAAAAATTTTTTTTATACAGTTTGTCAGACTATAAAACCAGAGTCAAAGTGAAAATGTCTACTTAGTAGTGATACTCAGCGCTGCTTTACCACTGCAGCTGTCAGGTGTAGAATACACAGCGCTGCTTACCACTGCACTGTCAGGTGTAGAATACACAGACGCTGCTTACGCACTGCACTGTCAGGTGTAGAATACACAGCGCTGCTTACCACTGCACTGTCAGGTGTAGAATACACAGCGCTGCTTACCACTGCACTGTTAGGTGTAGAATACACAGCGCTGCTTACCACTGCACTGTCAGGTGTAGAATACACAGCGCTGTCTTACCACTGCACTGTCAGGTGTAGAATACACAGCGCTGCTTACCACTGCACTGTCAGGTGTAGAATACACAGCGCTGACTTACCACTGCACTGTCAGGTGTTAGAAAAAGACACAAACGTGATATCCACTATCTCACTCATTTAATTTGAAACTGTTGACGCAACTGTTCTTTAATGCATGGATATAAATTCAGTACACGAAAAGTTTTGATGTCTGCTATAAAATTCAAAGCACAGCTAGCACAGTAGAGACAAGAAAGTGTATTTTTTCCAGTGTGTTACCACTGGTACCAAACAGTCTTTAATTGCTGTCCTGTATTGACACAGGGTCAACCCCAGCCTTTAACAATAAAGTAAAAATGTCATCATCCTTGTTTGTGCTTACTAATAGTCTTTATAATTATGCCAGCGCATGCTGTGGTCCTGAGTGAGGTGAAGTCTGGTACACAGCGGAGCCGATGATCCTGGGTCAGGTGTACGTTCTCGGAGTGAAGGTCGGCCCAACATCAGTTACCGTTAATGGAGATGTCATACAAACCTATGTATACAACAATCAGGTCAGCAGGGTTTTATTTGTAATTTAAAAGTAGTTATATAATTATATGAGTAATGAACTTTTGGAAAAAAAGAGAAGTGTACAACTAGTACAATGCCATTTTCAGTAGTGTACAACTAGTACAATGCCATTTCAGTCAGTAGTGTACAACTAGTACAATGCCATTTCAGTAGTGTACAACTAGTACAATGCCATTTCAGTAGTGTACAACTAGTACAATGCCATTTCAGTAGTGTACAACTAGTACAATGCCATTTACAGTCAGTAGAGTACAACTAGTACAATGCCGATTTCAGTAGTGTACAACTAGTACAATGCCATTTCAGTAGTGTACAACTAGTACAATGCCATTTCAGGTCAGTAGTGTACTACTAGTACAATGCCATTTCAGTAGTGTACAACTAGTACAATGCCATTTCAGCTGTAGTGTACAACTAGTACAATGCCATTTTCATCTTTATATCTTGCTTGTTCTTATATTGTCAATTATGGCTGTGATCATTATTTTCGAAAACTAGTTAGATAAATGGTGGATAATGTTTAAATGTTTCATGTCACACCATCTGATGAAAGCCTTTTCATTCACTCTATTTCTAGACACCTAATTTATTGCTGTATTTTCAGACACTCGATAGTGGTGGATTTGTCGCAGAATCTGCTCAGCCATTTTCACAATAAGCTGGCTTATCTGAGCCTGCGTACCAGTCCCGACTGACTGACCTCAGATAAGCTGGCCTGCGTACCAGTCCAAACCGCTGATTTTAAAAAAAGTTTCAATATTGTCTATAGAAGTGCTGGCATGTATAACATTGATGCTCTCCATTTTAAATTTAAAGGGGCACATGGCAATCTGGTTTTTATCAGCATTAAATTAACGATTTATTTAATCCAGTATCATTTTGATTTAAAACTCGCCTGCTTATAATTAAATAAGTTGTTGTTTCTTCTTATTCTTCCATAGGTTTAAATACATTATTGGTGCAATATATATATATTATATATAAATATATATCTAATCTGCAGTTACTAGTATGTAAAAACAATATGCTTTATACTATTCTTAAAATTAATATTAATTATTGAACAAATACAAGGTTAGAAGAAAAAACTAACGGGACGTCGCGGAGTTTTTTAAAAAATCAACATTGCCGTGTGTCCCTTTAATACGTTAATTTTTTTTATTGATATGTAGGACTTTAAGTCAGATAATTAGTTCCCATTGAGTATTAACATTTAGTCAGTATTTCAATAATTGCTATTGTTGTTTTAATTTGTTGCTGAATGATAAATGTTTTAATTACTTGTTGAATAATAAATGCTATTAACTCAAGTAAAGTTTTAGAGCAATTAAATAATGTAGTGTGAAACCTGATATGGACACTTCCATTTAGCTGGGTAATTGATGTCTTGTTTTGACACACTTTAATGGTCTGTTGGAAGGAAGGCATCACAGTTGGAGGAAAGGTTTCCCTGAAGAGCTGTTATTATTGGAAGGAAGTGTGCTTTATATTGGCTGTATACCAGATATCGTCATTTTCATGTGGTTCTTTAATATATCTAAATCAAAAAATTTCATCTCATATTTTTTGCCGGTAGAGAAGCTTATCCCTTTGCCGTAAATGTTCTGTGTTTACATTGTTTCTATTCTTGGTAACAAGTGTCACGTGACCATTAATTAATATAGACTGAATTGGGCTGGTTGTCTGAGCTGAATGTAGTAGTTACTGTCATTTTCAGTTTAATACCGAATAACCCATATTTGGGATGATGAAACTTGTGTAGCTATTATTTGAAACAAAAATATACCTTTGCATTTGAAACCACACTTTTTTTTTTTTTTAGAAAAAAGTTATATTCACAATTTTTAAATGATTTTTTCAACTGTACCATCGGGTGTAATTTACTTGACTTCGACCGTTCATAATTTAAAGGGAAGAACTGTTCATGAATTTAAATTGATTGATGTGTACTCGTCTCCCTTGGCTGAAAATGTTTAGTTCACGTTTTTAGTTTATTGGTTCAATGCATTCAATGATTTGACGTAAAGTGGCCGATATTTTAAAAGGAAATTTTCCCCGCGCATTAGCGCTTGATTTCCTCGATTATGTTTTGTTTATAACGGTATTTATACAGGTAAATGGGGTAGGTTGAGAGTGTATGCGAACGTTTGTAAAATATTTTTTTCCTCTCCACTCGTCTGATGCTAGTGTGTAGTGGGGGCGAAAAATAATCACAACATCAAGCTTTTTATTGATAATGACGGAATCTGGTGAATGACGATAGCTGGTACACAACCAGTATAGTTGTTATTGTTGTTATTGTTATTGTTGGGAGGAAGAGTATCAAGAATCTCGCTCACCTGAGTGCCATAATGCCAGCAGTCTTTTAGTCATGTAGGGAAACTTCACCAGGTCTTCCACAACATCTCAGGCAAAAATATTTCTGACTTCACAAAATAGTGATAAATTATTTACAGTTAAATGGTCGCGAGTTTGTATGCAAATGTAACAATTAACATGAATTATAAAGTAAGAATTTCTAAAGACATAATATCTCATTTTTTTCATTTCATCCATTTCATGGGCTGAACATTCAATGTTCCATCTGCACCAAAAACCGTTTCCTCCTATTAAACTGTGTTGGCATAAATGCTGTTTCAGGTGTCATCTCGCTCAGCAGAGCAGTGGCAGAAAAACAATAATACGTGGCTCACAGCTTAAATGGAGTGTCCACAATAGAATTTGCAGCACTCTGCAGTTCAGGATGAGAAGGTTCTAGACCCATTCTCCATATTTTATCTCGATGTACATGGAGGATGAGCCTGACTTGTTCATTCCTGTTAGGCGCCATATACCTATTCATGTGTTGGTGCGCCTCAATCAATTTCCAAAGCAGGCCTAGACATGTAGATCTCTACAGTTTGTTTCTGTAGATTATGGAAAAGTGGAACAGACAAGACAGCCGTTTTATATCATTGACATGAAAGGTACAAGCATCTTCTACGAGTGTTGGTACATGTACCATCACGGCTGTGACATAATGATCTCTGTATGTCAGTTAAAACAATGTCATATCCGCAGTGACATTTATTACAAATCAATTTGAACTGGTTGATAATCCCCTTGTGGTCTTGCCTGGGTAAGAATACAACCACTGCAATCCCACTACAGGCAGAGGGGTAGGACCCACACTTCATGTTCATGTTTGTCATTTCGTATCATGCTCATTCAAGGTCTTCTTCATGACACCGCATATGCAAATGTGGAAACGTCGGCTCATCGTAAATGGAGTGTCTACAATAGATTTGCAGGCAACTCTGCAGTTCTGCAGGTTAGAAGGTTCTCTGGGCCATTCTCCAAAGTTTCTATCAAGATGTAAATGGATGAGCCTGGCATATTCATCCCTGTTGGCGCCATATACACTTTGCCGTAAAACCTCTAATTCAATACAAGTACAGTTGGTAAATGCTTAAATTAGTCACTATATTGATTCTGATCTGTATGCCATATAACCTTTGCCGTAAAACCCAATTCAATACAATACAGTTGGTAAATGCCTAAATAGTCACTGTATTTGATTCTGATCTGTCTCTGGAGTTGCATGATAAACAGGTATACAAGTTCAACCAGTAGAAATGATATAATTGTATGGATTGAACGTTTTCAAACATATTTCATGGAAGAACAATGAATAAATAGCAGGGGGAAAAAACCTCGCCAGGAACCTTGCAGGAGAAGTAGCATTGGTTTTTTTTAGAGAAATTTGATTTCAAAATATTTGTACAGCTCAAAACTCAACAATAATTTTATTAGCTTCTTTGATGTTATTAAAAGGATTGAAATTAATCTTGAAAAAAAATATGGGATGTCAGTCAAAGTATAAAATGCAAACATCTTACTGTGCTTCAGCTTCATGTAAACTGCTCATGTGCAATGAATTCATCCTTGTGTTCTTTATGTTGTACTGTTGCTTTATGAACATGTTTCGTCTTAAAAACTCCGACTCTACAAGTTTGTTTAATGGAACTGTGATGAGGGCTTTAAGACATACTTTTTGTTGGTGATCGAAACCAGTTTTTAGCTCTACTGGCCCACAGAGCTTTATTGGGATGGCGATTTGTCCGTCATCATTAACTTGTGCCTCGTTAACACGATAAGGGGCTTCATTATTCATCTGGGCCCTGTTTTATGAAACAACCTACGATACTTTTGATCGTAAGTCAAAATAAAATAACTTCAGCCAGTTTTCATTAAAGGTATTTGAAGCAAGCAATGATGGGTGGAAATATTGCACTAAACAACATAGGTAATTAGACAGTTTACAGAAAAATCGTTTTATCTGTTTAACGTAACAATATATCAATACATTTAATAATTTGATTTACGATCAAAATTATCGTAAGATGTTTCATAAAACGGGCCCCTGATCTTTACCAGACTTGGCCAGATTGTTGATATCAATAAAAGCTTACAGGAGTCAAAAAACAGCTAGATCAGACCAGTAATGGGGACATAACCCCCTGGGTGATAACTCGGAAACCATGTGAGCCCACCCTAGAACCATGTATACATTTACTTGGATACAGCCATCCTCACCGCTGGGAAATAGCCCCTGGTCATAACTTGGATACTGTTGAGATCCCCACCCTTTAACCATAGATACACTTACTGTTGCGATCTAACGATGTTACAACCATCCAACCAGCATTGGTCCTGG